>JAMZAV010004002.1:0-55823 GCA_024449915.1 Sweltsa coloradensis | reverse complement strand
TTCACGACCTAACGACGACGAAGAACGACCATGACAACACGAACGATGACAAAGACGATGGCCACGATGTGGGAAACCCCTCTTTCTCCCCCTACCCGCGGCTGGTTCTCACAGCATGGGCTCCTCATTCCCATATCCCCTAGGCTCCCATTTTCCAAATAAACTCCAAAAACGCAACACGTGCTATAGTATGTGTGTATAGGGGTGATGCACATACTTGGCTGTGGTACGGAAGGGCACGGTTCGATACCAGCTTCACAAAATTTGGTATTTTCCCCAGGCATGACTAACAAAGGTTAGGGTGTGATTGTTTATCTAGGGTGCGTCAACCGTTAGGTCATAATGCGCCACTCTAGCCTAGGGAATATGGTAAGGAAAGTCTTGTGCTAGTCATCAGAACTATAGTGACATATAGGGTGGGGGATGAGGGGTTCTTACGTCGCGGTCGTCATCGTCTTTGTCATCGCTCGTGTTATTGTCGTCTTCGGGGAGGTCGTCAAGGGAGGAGAAGAGCTCTTTGACGACGACTGCCAGAGCTCGCCTCTAGTTTAAGGGAGTAATATACTCTCGTTAATTCTTACAATAGCTGATGATGACCGACAGTGTTGGCTCGAGCGACTCTGATTCGGTAGGTCCCGGGTTCGAATCCCGTCGAGACCGGCAATCCTAAATGAAGATTTTTCCCGAGGTTTACCTCGGTCGTTAATCGAATGCAAGGGATTGAGTCCTCTTAAACAGCCCTCGGACATCCCTTCACAATTGTCCTATCCGCAATATGCCTATAGTTAGTCGCGTCACATCGGTTACACTGATGTGTATACCCAACAGCGGGCATCCTACAAAAAATTATTTATTTTATAGCTGATGTACGAGCTGATGTAGCTGATGTATAATGTCTACTTCTAACGCGTGAATCACTCTCTACCAACACAGTCATGGGCCCGGGGTAGAATTTGGCCCAGAGTATTCCTGAGCTAAAAAGTCGAGAAAAGAGGCAAAGAGCACCCTCAATCATCAGCTAAAGTAAGTAGGAGAGTATATTAACTCCCGGAACTCTAGGCGAGCTCTGGTCGTCGTCGTCGCCGTCGGGGGCTCCACCCCTCCACTCGACGACCTCCCCGACAGCAACGATATGAGAAACCTCCCTTTGTCTGGGCCAATTCTACCCCGGAACCAGACGGGGGACATACGTAAGAAAAATGAGTTTACTTTACACCACATATACAATAGAATACCATTAAATGAATGAATAATATTTAGTTTTTATTTGATTTAGATTATCCAGCTGGATCGGTCTAGCACAGGTCTCCCAACATCCCTTAGGCTAGAGTGGTGCTTTATGACCCAACGGCTGACTCACTCTTTTAATACACTTTTCCTTGGAAACCTGTCCAGCCAAAGACGAACTTCAGCTCTTTAGTTGACTGAGATTGATTGGATACACTTTGGCTAATCGAGACGATGAGTGGTAAGAGATGAGGATGAAGTATGAACAGAAGGGAGGAGGGGAAACCCGGTACCGGCACGTAGCCTACTACTTTCGAACAGTACCAAGGAGACCAACGGCTTAACGACCCATCCGAAAGGACGGTGTAACTTTGACAGTCATATAGGTTCCTCCACTAACCCGGACTGCCGAGCACACGTCGAGGAGAACGAAGCCGTTACACTAGCTCTCGAAACCTTCATCTGCTCTTACCAGCGATATACGTGTGTTTCAGGAAAGTGCGTTCACCCACTCTCCCCCTGACCATACACGAGGTAGCTTAACTTCGGTGTTCGAGTGGGAACCTAAACACCTCGGCTAAACCGCTGGCTTTTAGTTGACTGAGGATAGTGGTATAGTTATGGGATATTTTATAGGACTCGATCTGCGCATTCGCTATTTGATCGAGGCATGTTTGGAATGGAATAAACGACGATATAAATGTATTTAGTTGATATTATTTGCTCGAAGTCGGTTCACCTAGACCCGCGCCCGCCGCTCGCATCCGCTACCCGGATACAACCCCCGACCACAGCCCTCGACGCTGTAGTAGTAATCACTTAACACTTAGACCCCGGTAGTAATTGCACTGGTGCTCATTGCTTTACGACCCAATCAATACCTCGTTGATGAAGTGAAAGATAGGGACAGACTCCCCGTCTGGGCCCGGATTGAACTAGGCCCAGAGCTTGGCTCAGCTAGAGTCGTCAAAGGCGAGGAAAGGTACAAAGTCCATCTCGCATAAATCAGCTATGAGGGGAGTATTATACTCCCCGTGCCAAAGGTGAGTTCTGGCCGTCGTCGTCGGGGACACCTCCACCTCCCTTTGACGACCTCCCCGACGACAACGACACCAGAAACGATGACAAAGACGATGACGACCACGATGTGAGAACCCCTCGCCCCCCACCCAATATCTAACTAGTTCTGACTATTGCATAAGACTTTCCTCCACATATTCCCTAGGCTAGAGTGGCGCATTATGACCTAATAGTTGACGCGCCCTTAAAGGTCAGATCCTCACGGGGTTCGAACCGACGGTCACAAGCTGCGTAGTCGAGCTCCGAATATACGAGTTACAACTGCTATAATGACATAGTGAGTGGTATCAGTGACTGAATAGAATAGAAAATATGTTGATTCGTTTGTTGATCAGTTCGAAAATACTTTATGTCTACAGTGTTGGCTCGAGCGTTAAGTGCGAGACTCTGATTCTAGAGGTCCGGATTCGAACCCCGTCGAGACCGGCAATCCTGACTGAAGGTTTTTCCCGAGGTTTTTCTCAGTCGTTAATGCGAATGCAAGGGATTGAGTCCTCTTAAACAGCCCTCGGACATCCCTTCACATTGTCCTATCCGCAACATACCTAGTTAGACACAGGGGCATGAATTGCACCCTGGGCTAACTTCCCACGAACATTAAAATCAAAATTAATTCATGTCTAAATGATTGACGAGATTGAAACGTCTCTAAAACCATTTTAACGATATAAACACAGTAAATATTAATTATAATCCATTTTAAGTGTTGATTAATTAAAAACTGTAACTAAAACGTCCATTGCCGATCTCGATTTTATTGATTATCGATCGAGATACTGTAAATATTAATTCGTTTTGTATTTCAGTTAAATAGTGTTTGGGTCAACATTAAGCATCGCTTGGAAGGGTAATCGATTTGTATTTTTCGCTCGAAACTGAAAGCTCTCGCACTTACCTCAGCTGCGCGCCTGTATGAGAGAGTCTCGTAGTTGTCGGTGTTCGCGATACCGTTCTCGTGTTTAGCGCGAGAGATCTCGTGTTTAGCGAGAGAGAGAACGTGCGACGTCCGTCCCGGGCGACGACGCTGCTGCACTGAGCTGTGTAGACACTTGTGGAGCGCTGGGCGCAGGTCCGCCCGACCCGGGAGCGAACATAGGCTGCTACACCTGCACCACTGTTATCTGTGCCTGCACCCTGCGTAGCACCCGACAACCCGTGTGTAGAGGCATGGAAATTTAGCGTTTTAGGTTATTGATGCTAAATCAGTGAGTATAAATTCTTAAAAACGCTACAAAATGCTAAATTTACTGAAAAGAAGGTTTACCTATACTAATTGAGAATTGGTTTAGCATTGTATTCTAACGTTTACGTTTAAAGTGACTACATTGAATTGGAATGTTCCTATAAAGCATAATTTTAATTCATTCCCCATTAAAAATACAAGAAACTCCCCACATTTAGAGTTTTGGTGGAAAGAAGAAAATTAATGTTAGAAAATGCTAAATTTGGAAAAATTAATGCTAAATATTCAGAATATAAATGCTATTTTTTCATAGCTCTACCCATGTGTGATCAATGATCATGTAGGTGGGACAGGGTGCAAATTGACGGAGGGGATGGGGGGATTTCCCCCCTCTGGTAATTTCATCCCTGGCTCTGTTTTACTGAAAGGTATCCCTGCCGGGGATGGCTAAATCCCCACCTCTGGATATACATCTCACTCATCTATTTTTTTTTTCACAAATATATTGCCATAGTCATTATATATCATATCAAACGACTATCTCGTAATGTTAATAAATAATGCGTCAATTTTTATACATATTCCTTTCAAAATAATACCTCAGATCGCTTTTAATGCCATCTTGAAGGCAAAAATACCCCCACATTTTCCTCAGATCGCTTCTAAGGCCATCTCGAGGGCAATAATACCCCCCACAAAATGGGGCTTTGCCCTCGACCCCTTACAGCCCAACATATACTATACTTGGCCATCCCCTCCCCCCTGTCAAGCCGTCAATTCGCACCCTGGGGGAAACAAATAAAATGCTTCGGGGACACCTACCCATCCCCTTTCCCCGTCTGGGCCCGGGGTAGAATGGGCCCAGAGCATGGCTCTGCTAATCGTAACAGGCGATCTAAGAGAAAAAGTCCACCTCGCAAACATCAGCTAGTAATATGGGAGTATATTACTTCCCGAAAGTAGAGGCGAGCTCTGGGAATCGTCGTCGGGGACCTTCCCCCCCCCCCTTCCCATGACGACGTCCCCGACGATGATGACCATGACAACACGAACGATGACAAAGACGATGACGACCGCGAGGTTAGAACACCCCTTCCTCCCCCTAGCCGTGGCTGGTTCTGATCAGCATGGCCCCCTCCTCCAAACATCCCCTAGGCTAGAGTGGCGCATTATGACCTGACGGTTGACGCGCCCTTAATCTAAATAAAATAAAATCTAAATGATTTGACTATAATATTATTGTTCATTCATTTACTGAAATTCTATAGTATGTGGTGTAAACTAAAGTAATCTTATTTTTCTTACGTATGTCCCCAGTCTAGGCCCGGGGTAGAATGGGCCCAGAGCATGGCTCTGCTAGTCGTAAAAGGCGATTCAAGATAAAAAAGTCCACCTCGCAAACATTAGCTGGTACGTAGAGGAGAATATTACTTCCCAAATCTAGAGGCGAGCTCTGGCGGTCGTCATCGGGACACTCCCCTTCATTTGACAACCTGGCCGACGACGACGACGACGACGACGACGACGACGACGACAACTCAAACGATGAAAGACGATGAGGACGTGGGAACCATTCATTTTCCCCCTTATACCTGTGGCTGGTCTGACCAGCATGTAATTCTCATCTCCACAGTCCCTAGGTTAAAAACTCTAAAAACTCTTACGTATGTCAAACAAGTTAAATTATAGTTAGTAATTTTTCGGGAAGTAAAATCTAGGGCGACGGTCGTCGCCCGCAGCCAAGCGCATGCGTCTGCTTAGGCGACGACGAACTCGCGGCCCGAGTTGAGGGGTTTTCCGCTATCTGCACACGCCGCCCCGAAAGAGTTACAATCTTGATATGTGGTCCATGACCAACCAAAAAAATATCAACCCGCCCGATCCGATAACCCGTTTTGTGTTAAAAAAGTGTCTCAAAATCGTCGAAAACCTTCCGGCTGGCTAGCTAGTTAGCAAATTCAATGGCCAAGCCATTTTTTTTTATTTCGAGTTTAAAATTTTACTTTTTTACCACAAAAATCGGCTTGGCGCTCATCAACAGGCGAAATGATCTTACTTCTTTTCAAAGCGAAACTAGGGAGAAAGAATGAAAAGCTTGGCTCAACTTCTATATCTCACAGCATTCACAGCCGAATACTTTTGAAGGAGAGCTTGGCTGCCGTTTTTTTTTTTTTTTTTTACAAATTTTTGTATTTGTGGGGATACTCCTCCACGTATACTAGCTAATGTTTGCGAGATGGACTTTCCTCTTTTCTCAGAGAGCCATGCCCTGGGTCAATTCAACCCCGGACTTATATATTTCCACCTAAGATGAAGCCGTGCCGCTGTTCCGGTCGTCCCGTCTTCCCCGCTAAGCTCTTTGACCCCCCCCGCTCCACCTCCCCCACCCGACTCCTGGCGGAGTAATTAAATTTAAGTGGAAAGATTGAAAGCTGGGAAATTAGATGAAAATTCAAATCAGTTTCCAAAATTACTTCTGTTTGAGGACGGGATGGGAAGGGGGGGGGGGTTAAATTTGTGCCATTAGCAACTTACCGCTGTGTGACGTTGCTTGTTAAATGGGTTGTTATTGCTAATGAGATAAAATGGCGGCATGATTGGTTTGATTAGAGTTACGGTCATGAGGTAAATAACAGGATAACTACATTACACCCAGGGTAACCACCAGATAGTCTGCATGGTTGCCATGGTGATTGGTTCCACAGCGCTTCACGTCAATCTAATGGGGGTGCGCACTTGTGTGGTACGGTTAGCCTACCTGCTTCCAATGCAGAAGGTACATGGTTCGATTCAGTCAGAAGTTTTTAAAACTTCTGATTTGGACTTTATAATTTGAACGGTGACTTTGGAGCCGTCCTAGCAACGAGGAAAATAATTGGATGAGCGTGGCGAGCGTTGCGAGCGAAGCAAAGATTCCATTTCACTACACTGGAGAAAAAAATCCGAATGTGTTTTTTCTTTTTTTAAATATATTTTTGTGTGTTTGTCCACACGATTTAGGCTAAACCGATACTCCAATTGCGATGAATTTTTATGAAGGCCTTCGAAATCTTTGAATTTAGAACTGCCACGTTTTTGAACGCAATCAAAAATTTATTTCTCATTAAAATCGCAATTTTACTATTTGTTTCGATTTTTAACAAATTTCTTCGACTTATAACACCTACATGCTTTATCCGATTGTAATGATATTTTCACAGAACCTCAATTTTATGAATTCATATATTTGTGTTAAATTTGAGCGCAATCGAAAAATAATTTCTTATGAAAATCGCAATTTTACACTTTTTTCGTTTAAAAAAATATACGCTCATCCAACAACACGCCTGAAAAAGCGTTTGCGAAGCTTCCTAGTAAATTTAAAGTTGTTCTAAATCGGCCTTTTTAATTCTAGAGTTTATCCGCGGGTGTTTGCACTGCCAATACCACTGATTGCTATATTTGCTATCAAAAAATGTTGATCTTTGATTGGTTATCGCTCACTCGTCGATTGCGCCGTGGCCTACAAGGTTGGCTTGGTCGCTTTGGTTTAAAGTCCCCCACTGAAAATCAGTTATATGACTCTAAATACGAATTTATTTTTTATTTATTTGCTTATTTCACGCAAACATTCTTTAAAATTACAAGGTTTTGGTGGCGGTGCCGGGTCCAGCGATTGTATAAACGTAAAAAAACGTAATGCGTTTTTGGTTTGTTACAAATTGTTTGGGGGTTTCTTTTTTTGAGTTTTTATTTTCTTAAATATGCTACCATGTAAAAATATAGCAAATGAAATTGAAAACTGGCACTATAAGAACACCAACACATTTTTTCAAATTTTTCTGATCGGGCACCCGGCATATATTGCATCTTAAAAATAGTTTCAAACTGCAATCACATCGTTCAGCGTAGATAGTTGCGTTTCTGTGACATTGACATGTGACACAAATTGACAATAATTACCAGTTGTCTCAATAATTCGTGGAACATACCGAAGTGTAAACTCCCATGTTTTCTCTTTGTTAAACTGAAGAAAAACAGTCAAACATTATTGAAACTTTCCTAGCCAAACATTAAAGAAACACAACAGGCTACGTTGAACGATGTGCTAGACGCAATTGCAGCTTGAAATTATATTGAAGATGCAATATTTGCCGTGTGCCCGATCAGAAAAATTTGAAAAAAAAATTGTTTTGGTGTTCTTTTTCCCCGTCTGGGCCCGGGGTAGAATTGGCCCAGAGCATGGCTCTGTTACATTCTCTGCACTCCTGAGTGCCTGATACAAGCTGCTCAAGCTACGTAGTCTCCCGTCTGGGCCCGGGGTAGAACTGGCCCAGAGCATGGCTCTGCTAATCGTAAAAGGCGATTCAAGAGAAAAAGTCCACCTCGCAAACATCAGCTAGAAAGAGCGGAGTATCTTACTCCCCAAAACTAGAGGCGAGCTCTGGCAATCGTCGTCGGGGACCTTGCCCCCTTCCCTTGACGCCCCCCCGGCGACGATGACAATGACACACAACGAACGATGAAAAAGACGATGACGACCGCGACGTGAGAAACCCCCCTTCCTCCCCTTACCCGTGGCTGGTTCTGACCAGCATGGGCCCCTCCTCTCCCCCCCCCCCCCCTTAGGCTAGAGTGGTGCATTATGACCTAACGGTTGACGCGTCCTTAATCCAAATAAACCAAAAAAAAATCTAATAGTGTCAGGTATCAATTTCATTTGCTACATTTTTCAATAGCTGCATATTTCAGAAAATAAACAACAGGGTGGAACAGCCTTAACCATATCTTTGTCAGTGGCTAAGAAGATTTTTAAATCCATAAAACTGGACAATGTACGACAGGACAGGAAACCCAGTAACAAAAAATTGCATTGAATCAACAATAAATATATTTCACAAATTTAATGAAAACAGCTGTTCTCTATGAATATAGCTTTAATTACAATGATTGTTTCTATTACCAAAATAAACCATTTTCTGCTACGCTTAAAATATTACATTAATAATAATAATTCATATAATCCATCTATACAAAATATGTACAAAAGATACAAACATATTTCTCAATAAGTGCAATATTCATGAGTGCGTTTTGTCGTTATCTACTTCCAACATATTGGGACTAATTTGTTTGATGCACTTTTCACTTTGTTTTCACTTTTGTTTGTTATTATTATAAAATAATTCATACGTGATTTATTTTCTGAATACATATTGTCACTGTGTCCAAATTAAATAGGCAGTTGACTTTTTCAAGCATTTCTTTGACATTTGTGCTATTGCTATCCCTAGATTGAACACCTTCATAAATTATCATTTATCTTTAAATTTTACATTGTCTCTAATAGGCGTATGTTATAGTAGAGCCTTAATGTATATCATATTACTTTAGTAGTAGTTTCTACATAATTTGCAAGAATCGTGATCTCCAAGGGTTTTACAATACTCATGTTACGGTTTTAGAACTTGAACGTCATCGAATGAAACAATAACTAGCTACAAATAAAATACATTAACATAATATATTTAGGTGGCATATTTGTATTTACAAAACCTGTTTGTAGTTACAATAATCCTTAGGCCTATTTGTATAATTACATCAATCTCATTAGTACACTCATGTAAAGCTTGGTACTGAAATATACTAAAACTTAAAATTAAAAAAAAATACAAGATGACAGTTTATTGTCATTGAAAAGTGTATATATTGTTTTTATTTTTTTTGAAGTAAGTAAAGTTTATTTGATAATTTAAACAGTTTCTATAATTTTATAATGTTTTGTGTATTTATTTTGTATACTAACAGTGGTTAATTTGTACAGAAAAGGTGGGTAAAAGGAATTGGATAATATTGAGGTGTATGGATTTGCGTCCGCCAGAGGTGTTTTTTTTAACGGCCTTTAGACAGGATAATAATAATTTCTTGGAAACGTTATTGTGCGTATCTTTCTAAGGATTTAATATTTACTACATTTTTTGTTTTGTTTAAAAAAAGGTGGGTATGCTTCGTATGACTGCGCTCCATTACAAATTAACCACTGTATACCAATAACAAAATGCACGCTCTTTCTGAGATAGCCTACTTGTGCGAACGCAAGCACAGAAATACAATTCTTCGAATTGGTTGATCGGGAAACACTCCCGTATTAGTGGATTTGATACAGTTTTATACAACCTAGCAACTAAAAGAAAAAACTTAACAGGGCCTCGAACCCGGGTCTCTTTACATACAAGGTGGGCCTGTGTTTAAGACCCGATTGAGTTGGAGTTTTTAAATTTCTGGATTGTATGAAATTATATTAGACATTAACTTTGCTTTGATGCTAATACTCTGAACCAACCAATCAAAAGCATTGATTTAATTAATCAGAAGGGATTTTCCCAGTTTATCTAGATGTCCGTGACAAATTATCACACAACATACGAGCCATTGGCGTATGAGGTTGTGAAAATGGGCGTCAAATCAAAATGCCCAACTTGAAACCTCATTATGATATAAAATTTTAAAACTTTGAGTTTAAAGTTTACATAATTTTCAATTAAAATCTATATATTTCTTATACTTTCACCAATATGGGAATCAATGCACACTATCCCCTGTAGAATATTAGTACTTATTAGTGACGTCAGATCAACATAGTGGCCCATGACAATGAAGAATTAGACTTCATACAAACAACACTGCTAATAGAAGTCTTATAGCAAGTTAATATAAGCTGTGAATATATTAAAAATATATGCAACCATCATGGGCGCCGGGAGGGGGGGGGCAAGGGGGGGGCGCTTGCCCCCCCCTGGATTTCAGGGAAAATAAATTTTAACTGGCGATATGCGTGTATTACATATAAATTAATGTATTCGTGAAACCGAAATTCAATTGAAAATTAATATTAATAATATTAATATATTTAATGATCTGATCGGGAGCGGAGTGTTGCTAGATTTTTTTTTGCTATTTCATCAAAGTTAGCGGTGCCGGTGCTGCCTTTGAATTTGGCGGTATTTTAAGTTGGTACTAGCGGCACAAGTGATAATTAGATGAAACTTAGCATGTCGTTTAGAGTTTAGTAAATAGACTCCCAAAACACGGTAGGCCTACAATAATTTATTCTTTATTTAAATAGAAATTTGTGTTTATGTTTGTAGGCTATTAGTAATGCATTGAAATTTCTCATTTTCCTGTTTGGGTCTAGTCAATCACGCCCGTTTTCCATTTATTTTATGTTATGTGATATTATGTGTATGATTTATTGAAATAAATAATAATAATGTAACAAGATATCGTTTCTATGATTTGTAGGCTAGTATATTATTAGTCGATTAGTCGATGTAGACCTCTAAGAACGTGTTTATGTTTTATATATTTTTTCCACATTGCATTGCAACTGGAGAGAACTTACAAGTTGCAGTTTATGTAAAAAAAAGAAAATGTGATCAAAACAGTCACATTCATTATAATTTTATGCAATTAAAATATAGCCTTTATTTTTAAAACGTGTGTTTCATTTTCAGCTCATAACCCATTTTAGTAACCGTATAAAAGTTGAGACACAATGTTTTTTTGTTTACTTTCTAGTATCTACTGCACAAAAATTACTTAATTTCGGTATCGTATTCAGCCCACTACTTTTTTCTAAAACCCACCAAATGCATTCTAAAAACCTGATTTTCAAAAATTTCGCCTGCGGCGCTATTGTTGGGGGGCGGCCCCCCGTGCCTGCCCAACGAAACTACAAATTGTGGATGTTGCCCCCCCCTGCTAAAATTCCTGCCGGCGCCCATGGCAACCATGTTGTATAAACTAGCTTTTAATGGAAATAAAGCATTCAATCGTTCATGGTTTGAAGAAATCTTATTTATCCCGAGTTAAATTTAGTATTGATTCATTTTAATTCTTTAATTATCAATCAATATTTTCAGAAAGTGTTAATTATTATAATTAAGCCTAAATTGTTGAGATAATGTGCTTTACTATAAAAGTTCAATATTTTTGTATGCATTTATTTATAAAAAAAATTTTGATCCATAAAAAATAATTTTAATAACTAAATAAGATAGAATAATTATGTTATACAAATAAATACATAAATGTTACTCATCTGGGCCAAAAATGCAATTCTGTCGTGTTTAAAAATTACTTAACAAGAATACTATCCATTGGTTTGCGATAGTAACCAAGCTTTGTTTAGAGTCGGAGCTCTGCGTTGCTATGTGGCGGCCATGATGCGTGACGTCGCACCATAGATATTGAACACCTATTGAAGGCTAGACACGCAGTCTCCTATACCTCCGCACAGGCGCGAGCGTAGCAAATTGAAGAGTCAATCGGCCCATTTCAAGATGGCGATTTGGCGTTTTAGTTTATGCTTTTTTAATGCAAAAAAGAAATTTACGGGATTGTTTGATATGGTTTTAGTTTGTGCAGCATGGTATTGAACAAACAGAAACAATACGAAGTTATTGCATAAGGGAATTTAGTAAAAATTTGGTGTTAAAGGCTAGTATGCTTACCTGTCAACCTGGCGGCAATCTTGAGAACTATTTGTGCTACAAATCGCTCCCATTTGATTAACATGTAAACTGGAATTTCAAGATAGCTTCTAATTGTCACGGAAGTGGACCACCGACTGCTAATCTAGCCTACAATAGGGGTTCAATATCTATGCGTCGCACTAATATAGTCTATCTACGGACTTGTGCGGTGACTGGATCATTAAAGCTAGATCTTCTCAGCTTGAAGCGCCGCCATCTTGGCTTGTTTCGCGCTGGTCTCGAGATCTCGCGAGATCTCGGCCAACTTCGAGGGCTCGGTCGAACTAGAAGGTATCTTCTCGTTGATCTAGAACAACAAACACGCATTTGTTACGCTGCTTTAAGTCTCCATTCGTGCCATAACGCTATTCGAGTTTATGATTATTGATTAATGTATAATTGGGTGAGCAAAGAGAAGACTAATTTGTTTAGCGAAAGAAAAAGTTGAATTTTGTGAAAGTTTTGTTTTGTTTTATGTTTATTTGTTTTTTTGTTATCTACCAGTTTTTTGATCTTGGTGAAATTGTCATCTTCATGAGATAAGTTGATAACCAGTGGCAATACCTTATTCTGACGTCTCGCTTCTCCCGTCAAATTAAAGAGGGAAATGTGCTCTTAAATAAAACTACATTATCAACTTTAAAAATTATTATTTTTCTCGGCAGTAACGTGGTCTATATAAGGAGGGAACAGGACACGTTTGGCAGATGGCGCATAGCTGTTCGTTCGGCCAAGAAGCATCCGACGTAATAAATGCAAATTTGTCAATAAAATATGCATCCACAGCCCTACAGCCGTAGATTTTTTTAAATTTGGTCTAAATTAGTCAGAAAAAAATCATCAAAATACAAGTAAATTTTGGATTTTTCAACATATTCGAATTTTGTGAAAACCACTTTATTTATTATAAATTATTTTTAAAAATTGAGAAATATGTTACTGTAGAGCCCTTTATTTCCACTTTCGTGACACATGTTGCAACTTTCAGACACCTGTGGTGTCAGTCGGCCGAGCGAACAACAATTTGCCTAAAACGCATGTCCCTCTCTTAACCAAGATAGGAAACAAAACTCAGTTTGGTACCAAGATAAAGAATATATATATTATCTCACCCCGGTTGATGAAAGCTCCGACAAGACCTCGTCAAGGACGTTGACTAGATGGTCGACATTCTCTATGCTGAAGACCATGGGTGGTTTGAACTTGATGACATTCCTGTCGGGCCCGTCACAACTGACTAGAATCTTCTCCTCCTTCATCCTGCAACAACAAACATTATAGTTTTATTTATTTTTGTCGCGTATCGTCTCAATTATTGCAATATTGCTATAGCTAACGAAAGGTTGATTACTCCTGATTTGCTGTTCCTCATTTTTGGCAAACCTCATAAATATTTTAGTGGGATCGTCTTATAAATCATCTTTTCATTTTTCTTTTTTTGATGATTTTTTCTTTTTTCTTTCTTTTTCTTTTTTTTCTTTTCATTCCCCCTCCTTTTTTGGTTCATTAATTAATTGCATTTTTATATCCTTCCTTTTTTAATTTGTTTTCAAAATTATTGTGTTTTAATTCATTGTTGTCGTAATATTAGTATTTCAAATAATATTTACTTAACTGTTAGTTCATTGCTGTATCTGCATCTATATCAGTAGATTTGTTTACTTGTCCTACTCTGTAAATCAGTTTTTTAACTGAATAGGACAGACGTTAAATAAATAAAAATACGATGAGTGTTGATAGATATTACGCAGGACAATTACAACAAACCTATGCATTATACGAGATTCGAACCCGCGTCCCGTGGTCTCGTACGCTTCGGACCTGCACCCCAATAATTGTATGAGCCACCGTGGATGGCAAAGAGGGTTGTGAAGTGAGGAGACACAAGGAACAAGGGATGTTAAACAATATTTGATGATAAGCGAGCCCCCGTGCTGTCCTAGGGTTGAGTTTTGCCCAGGGGCTCTGTCAAGCGTAAAAGGCGAGAAAAAGGATTGGGTGAATCTCACAAACATCCGCTTAGTAAGAGGGGAGTATTTAAGTTCCCGAAATTAGAGGCGATCTATATGGTAGTTGTCGTCGGAGACCTTCCCCCCTCCCCCCACACCTTATTGACCACCTAGAGACCTAGAACGACGACGATGTGACAATGAACCCCCCCCCTGCCTGTAGCTGGATCTGTCTAGCACCCTAGTCTAGAGAGGCTCATTGAGCGAGCGTAGCGAGCGTCTCCACTTGACTCTTATGGCTCGAATGTCTGTTTTTGTTTTTTTTGTTTTTTCTGTTACTGCTTCGGTACAGGTCGCACCGTTTCTCTGATCGACCTGTAGTTTTTCACACATGTACATACCACCTAGGCGGGTTGCTGTATAGTTTTTGAACAAAATCCGATCGTTATGAAATTTTGCAGGGTCAATAAGTACAACATTCTCTCCTATTTTACAAATTTTCAGCTAAATCGACAAAGACCTTAAAGACTTATTGGTATGTAACATTATGGCAATGTCGTACTTGGGTCGTTGTTGCACGTATCAGTGCTCGCTCAACAACGCGACGGGACTTTAGCGTTTTCCTAGTTATGACCTAACGGTTGACGCACCCTTAAACAAAACCAAAACACCCCGGCTAACCTGGAGACTGTGTGCTCGGTCTCGGCGGTTGCCGGCGTGCGCGCTGTCCTGTCCGTTACCAACTCGACGCCGACAAAGAGCCCCACTCCGCGCACGTCTCCTATGATGGGGTGTTTGTTCGCAAGTTGGCGACACGAGTTGAGGAGGTGGTTGCCCACCCTGGTGGCGTGTTCGCGAAGCTGCTGCTTCTCTAGGACTTCCATCACGGCGCTGGCAACAGCGCAGGACACAGGGTTGCCACCGTACTGAAACACAAAACACTTTCATTCCCATCTCAAAGTTTGTTACCAATAATATCTTCATATACAGACCAGTAAAGCAACTAATAAACTTTACATTATCACAGGAGGCACACCTCAACGGTTGACGCGCCCTTAAACCTTATAAACATCAAAACAAGACCAGTAAAGCATTGTTGACTATCAGCGTCAACTTGGACATCAACGCTTACTTCAAAGTTGTGTCATGCTCAACATTGAAGTTGATGTTGGATGTATTTCCTCAATCGTGAATTGGTCGTCATGAATTTTTTAGCGCCAATATTTTCCTTGCTTCATAATATTTATTAAATATATTTTATTTTATTTTTTATTTTCTATTGAGTATTTTAAAATGAAGCGTTTTTAGAATAATATATCTCTATTCTGGACACTAAAACCAGTGAGAAATTATAAGTCTTCCCGAATGGAAATAGGTGACGAGACTTGTTTTGAAGCTTCTGAAAATGACTGATAAGGTCATGACCTCCGTGCACATTGCACCACATGGACAGATCATTGCAGCATCTCCTGATAAGGTTCACGGCGTCTAGATTGTTTGCTAATGAGCTCGTTCCACATTATCTTCACATATTGAGGTATCCTAGACATCGCCTCGGGCAAGATCAAGAGCAATCGTGGATTGTTAATCACCTAAGAAGGCAACGAACCCTCACAATCTCCTGTCTATCTGATGACCTAACCTAAGTGATCTGAGCACTGTATACACTACCCAGGTCTTCTTGTCCCTCCACCAGCACTCTCAGATCCATCCTGGAAGCTAATTGTCTTGCCCTACCTCCCCTCCTTCCACTATTCTCTCTGCCACCTCAACTTTAACCCCCTCCCTCCCCTGCACCCACCGTGTTGAAGTACTCTATCCCCGTATCGTTGAAGCTCTTGGCCAGTGTCTTGGCGATCTCCCTGGTGGTAACTACGGCCGCCACCGGATGCCCGTTGCCCATTGGCTTGCCCATGGTGACGATGTCCGGTATGACGTCATATCCCTAGACCCCCCTCCTACCCCCCCCTCCCCTGCACCCACCGTGTTGAAGTACTCTATCCCCGTATCGTTGAAGCTCTTGGCGATCTCCCTGGTGGTGACTACGGCCGCCACCGGATGCCCGTTGCCCATTGGCTTGCCCATGGTGACGATGTCCGGTATGACGTCATCTCCTAGACCCCCTCCTACCCCTCCCTCCCCTGCACCCACCGTGTTAATGTGGTGACGATGTCCGGTATGACGTCATATCCCTAGACCCCCCTCCTACATCTCCCTCCCCTGCACCCACCGTGTTGAAGTACTCTATCCCCGTATCGTTGAAGCTCTTGGCGATCTCCCTGGTGGTCACTACGGCCGCCACCGGATGCCCGTTGCCCATTGGCTTGCCCATGGTGACGATGTCCGGTATGACGTCATCGCCCTGCAGCTCGAAGGCCCACCAATGTTTGCCCACCCGTCCGAACCCGACCTGCACCTCGTCGGCGATACACACTCCGCCCGCCTCGCGCACGTGCCTGTGGGAAGAAACTGGGTTGAAAACTCGCCCTGAATTTATACATAACATATATTATATCTTTTTCTCGATTTGGATAGTCGGGAAACACTCCCGTAGGTGGAATTGTTAATATTTAATAGAATAAAGAAATTAAAAAATTCATCGAGACTGAACGTTTATAAAAATGAACAATTTCGAGAAGAGAAACAAACAAATAAGAACCAAATCAACACTTATTGAAAATCCGGCCAAGGAGAATCAAAATATGTTGGAGCAAAGGTGAGATTACGACCTAGAAGTATAGGCGAGAGAGTTGTAAACTTCTCTAGGTAGTGGAGCAGTAGCTCGATAGTAGTGGACTGTATATGAGGGGATAGAGGGAAATATAGGTTAGATATAACCTAAGGGAGAGAGCCGTGAACGGAGCATTACCAGTTACTTGCACTTGCAGATCGCCGTAGCAGTCTCAGAGCGGACAAAAAGTCCTGTCAGCGATGATTGATTGATTAGATATTGCTTAACGTCTCATATTTATGCACTTTGGCTAATCGAGACGAAGGGAGGTACGTTAGGGACGACGCGGGGGGACAAGGGGTGGACAGGCCTGTGCTGGTCAGAACCAGCCACAAGCGTATGGGGAGGGCAGGGGTTCCCCCACGTCGTGGTCGTCTCCGTCTGTGTCATCATCCGACCGTGTTGTCATTGTCGTCGCCGTCGGGGAGGTAGTCAAAGGGAAGGGGAAAGTTCCCCGACGACGACCCAGAGCTCGCCATGAGTTTCAGGGAGTAGAACTCCCTTAATCACGGGCCAAACCACGAGCAGGTTGCGAGTTGGAATTTGATGGCCCTGTCTGCGATTGTTGCGATAATAGGTACTCACGGCATCTTGTTAGGGATATGTGAATTAGGAGAAGAAAGGGAAAATATTCGAAAGTGGCGATATAAATGAATGCCCCCTCACTTGTATACTGTGCGTAGGTAGCCGGGCGGGGGTATAATCTGCCCCCCACAGCTCTGTAGACTCTCGGCTATGAAGGCGGCCACAGTACGACCCTCTTCCCGCGCCTGCGCACACAGCTTGCCCACCTCGTCCGTTGTACTTCTTGCCCATGTCTTCTCCCGGGTACTCCACGTCTCGGTACTTGCCTCGGTACACGTCAGGGACTGGAGCCTACAGGGCAACAACAGTTATTATTAAACTTCTCCTGGGAGACCTGGGCAGGGTGCAATGTACGACCCTCTACAAGGCCCGGATCCACAAAGAGGAGTAGGCCATACTTAACTCCCATTAAGGCATCCAGGTGCGTAGGAACGTTTTGATAGTTGGGTGGGGGAGGGGGGGCAAATCCGTGGGCGGAGGCCCTTTCGCCAAAGGCGAAAAAAATTCACCATACTACATTTATGTTTTAACTGCACTCGGACTATGTAAACGATGTTTTGTAGCAACTATCTGCGATCTAAAAACTCAAAAAATGAACGTGAAGTGGCCCATTTTAGTAAATTTCAACCTAATGTATAAAAGTAAGTGTAAGTGCATATTGACTACAGAAATTCTGGGATTAATATTTAAATCACGTAAGTTTTGCACCCCCCTGCCCCCACCCCCCACCCCCTGGTACGTACGTCACTGAGGCATCCACTTAAGGGAGCTACGCATTTTTAAGAGTTACTCAACTCTAAAATTTTACCCTTGCTATTCATAAGTAGGGGCTCAGATGGCTAACTATAGGTAATTTGGAGTAACAACAATTGTGGGGGGAATATTTGATAACTAGGACGCAATCCCTTGCATTCACATGAATGACTGAAGAAAAATTCAGAGAAACTATCACTCAGGATTGGTTGGATTTGATCGCATGACCTCCAGAATGAGTCCGAATCAGCCATCACTGTTGGTCAGGGAAAGAACAACACACATAACAAAAACTTGTAGAAATACAGCCAAACCTTACACACTCAAAAGGAATGAGATCTAAAAAAAGGGCCAAGCTCATCTACCCTTCCACATTTGCGCATTCTTAATTCATAAACGTACAGTGTCCCATAACAGCATCCTCGAAAAGCTTGGCAAAATAGAATTTGCGATTATTAATTTAACGTAGTAGTTTATCCAAGTTCTTTTTTTGTAATTAATTTAAACGTAAACATGCAAATTCTATTTTGCCAAGCTTTTCGAGGATGCTGTTATGGGACACTGTACGTTTATGAATTAAGAATGCGCAAATGTGGAAGGGTAGATGAGCTTGGCCCTTTTTTTAGATCTCATTCCTTTGAGTGTGTAAGGTTTGGCTGTATTTCTACAAGTTTTTGTTATGTGTGTGATCTTATTACTTTTTCAAGTTCCATTACAAAATTATTTGTTAAAATATAATATTTTTATCAAAGTTGATTTAATTTTTATGGTATTAGCAATAACAATAGGATGTAAAATATCTAGGCCCAGATTCATGTACATCCTGGGTATAGGTGGTATAACCATGGTATAACGACGGTATAAGGACTGGTTAAGTCTAGGCAACTCACATCCTATTAAAACTTTCCCATGTAACAACAAACGCACAACTAATGTAATTTTACACCTATTTCACTGCACCCACACGAGGGAAGCGATATATCTAGACGGCCTTGACCCACAGCCATGTAAATCATCAGATAATCAGAAGAATATTGAAAATTTTCACCATCTTTTGTTTTACATTTTTATTAAAAGTGACAGGAGATTGCGTGAGTTGATTAAAAGTAAAGAAGAAGCTTATTATTGCCGTAAATTTTGGAATAGCCTAGGACTATCATACCATTGTTTATCTGCATTAGGCTTGTAGTAATCAAAACTAGTTATTTGTGCGGGAAGTGTCAAAACAAGGTTGTGCTGGCCTAGGGTTGGCTAAGAAAGGCCTAGGGCTTGTCAAACATGTAGTGTAAGTATTTATTTATCTAGTCCTATAGCCTAATGGAACTTTAGACCTACACTGTTGTATTATAAATAATTTTCTACATCTGGGCCTAGGCCAGGGACGGTTTCTGATTTGTTTTATGAGAGTATAATGACACCTTTTCTCGTTCCACACAAAGAAGAAAAATTTTAAATGTCCGCCATTTGTTTACGTATCGCACTTTCCCGCCTAACTCTGCTTATACCGTCAACAAGTGTCAAGTAACTATGGTTACTTGTTGATTGTATGCCAAGTGTTTAAGGCTTATTTTAAAACCTTTATTTGGAAGCCTTCCAACAAACTTTTTCAACTTTTTTTTCAAAAGAGACTATCATTCTATAACCTTAATGTCCATGTAAAATATGAACATTGTAGTCCCACCCGTCTGGTCAGAATCGCGGGCCGACGTATTAGATGTGAGCAGTAGTAGGCAGTAGTAGGAGTAGTAGGCAGTAGCTAACATCCTTAAAGTGATTTTGAGCATGTTTGAAGACATTTTTTCACCAAGAAGGAATGGTCGTACCCCAATAAAATTTGGCATGTGTTGTCAGGTACCTAAATCCCCTCGATTGTGATAGTTTTCAAGTTCACATCACATTACATGACGGCTGGGTAACACCTCGAAATCACCCCAACTCTGCTTGGTGTATAAGGTGCTTGAGTGTGTAGCGCACCGCGGCTTGGCTGCGGCGCCCTAACGGGCACCTAGATACATAATATCGGCAGAACACAACAATCTCAACACAGTTATTATGTAGGCCTAAGGGTTCGCCTTAACTCAATTCGGAATAGAATCGGTAAGTAAAGCCGGAGGTTCTGGGTTCAGGCCCAAGTCTGGCCCATGTTTTACGACATTGCTTTTAATCAATTGCTTTTTTGTACTCAAAGTCCAACTAGCAACCTTTTTGTGGTTTCACCCGAGAGTAGGAGAGTTTCACTCCCTGAAACTAATGGCGAGCTCTGGGTCGTCGTCGGGGAACCCCTTCCCTTTGACAATGACAACACGGACGGATGACACAGACGGAGACGACCACGACGTGGGGGAACCCCTGCCCTCCCCATACGCTTGTGGCTGGTTCTGACCAGCACAGGCCTGTCCACCCCTTGTCCCCCCGCGTCATCCCTTACGTCCCTACCCTTGGGAAGAAATATACATGGTGGTAACTTACACTTATAGAAATTGTTTTATCTTGGAGGCGCGAATATAATCTTAGCTGTTAAAGCGCCCTAAAACTATTAATACTTATACAATTACTCCTGGACCCTTGACAAAACTATTGGGCTTCTTTCAAGGCATTGAGTGTAGCTAGTGTAGAAGTGCTACTCACGACGTGCGAGACAGGGCATTGAGTGTAGCTAGTGTAGAAATGCTACTCACGACGTGCGATATACAAGGCATTGAGTGTAGCTAGTGTAGAAGACTACTCACGACGTGCACCCAGTCCTGCTTCCCAGCGCCCCCCTTCTGGTTGAACTTGTAGGGCGAGATGTCGATCAGGGATGATAGGTGGCCGTGGTAGGCACTGCAACATACACAGCAACCCTCAGCTGAGCCAACACTTGTGAGGCCACACCCTACAGTTAACTTGAACTGTCATTACACCCTGTACTTCTCCCGCCCCTTGTTGTCCCAGCATACCCCTGTGAACAATAACATCAGCGCTGGTTTAGGAAGTGTATTGTCTAGTTGGCTCGGGTCTTGGTTCGAATCCAGGGTAAGACATGGACATACTTCTGTCGCCCGAACACTGGGGTCTAAGGTTCTACCATGTACACTTCTCCACTGTCCAATGTCCACTACATATAAGTGCGCAACATTGCTCTGTGCTGTAGAAGCTAAACGTCCCCCTGTCATTACACCCTCTTTTTCTCCCGCCCCTTGTTGTCCCAGCATACCCCTGTGAACAATAACATCAGCGCTGGTTTAGGAAGTGTATTGTCTAGTTGGCTCGGGTCTTGGTTCGAATCCAGGGTAAGACATGGACATACTTCTGTCGTCCGAACACTGTAGTCTAAGGTTCTACCATGTACACTTCTCCACTGTCCAATGTCCACTACATATAAGTGCGCAACATTGCTCTGTGCTGTAGAAGCTAAACGTCCCCCTGTCACTACACCCTCTACTTCTCCCGCCCCTTGTTGTCCCAGCATACCCCTGGGAACAATAACATCAGCGCTGGTTTAGGAAGTGTATTGTCTAGTTGGCTCGGGTCTTGGTTCGAATCCAGGGTAAGACATGGACATACTTCCGTCGCCCGAACACTGGGGTCTACGGTTCTACCATGTACACTTCTCCACTGTCCAATGTCCACTACATATAAGTGCGCAACATTGCTCTGTGCTGTAGAAGCTAAACGTCCCCCTGTCACTACCCCCTCTACTTCCCCCGCCCCTTGTTGTCCCAGCATACCCCTGTGAACAATAACATCAGCGCTGGTTTAGGAAGTGTATTGTCTAGTTGGCTCGGGTCTTGGTTCGAATCCAGGGTAAGACATGGACATACTTCTGTCGCCCGAACACTGGGGTCTACGGTTCTACCATGTACACTTCTCCACTGTCCAATGTCCACTACATATAAGTGCGCAACATTGCTCTGTGCTGTAGAAGCTAAACGTCCCCCTGTCATTACACCCTCTACTTCTCCCGCCCCTTGTTGTCCCAGCATACCCCTGTGAACAATAACATCAGCGCTGGTTTAGGAAGTGTATTGTCTAGTTGGCTCGGGTCTTGGTTCGAATCCAGGGTAAGACATGGCCATACTTCTGTTGCCCGAACACTGGGGTCTAAGGTTCTACCATGTACACTTCTCCACTGTCCAATGTCCACTACATATAAGTGCGCAACATTGCTCTGTGCTGTAGAAGCTAAACGTCCCCCTGTCACTACCCCCTCTACTTCTCCCGCCCCTTGTTGTTCCAGCATACCCCTGTGAACAATAACATCAGCGCTGGTTTAGGAAGTGTATTGTCTAGTTGGCTCGGGTCTTGGTTCGAATCCAGGGTAAGACATGGACATACTTCTGTCGCCCGAACACTGGGGTCTAAGGTTCTACCATGTACACTTCTCCACTGTCCAATGTCCACTACATATAAGTGCGCAACATTGCTCTGTGCTGTAGAAGCTAAACGTCCCCCTGTCATTACACCCTCTACTTCTCCCGCCCCTTGTTGTCCCAGCATACCCCTGTGAACAATAACATCGCGCTGGTTTAGGAAGTGTATTGTCTAGTTGGCTCGGGTCTTGGTTCGAATCCAGGGTAAGACATGGACATACTTCTGTCGCCCGAACACTGGGGTCTAAGGTTCTACCATGTACACTTCTCCACTGTCCAATGTCCACTACATATAAGTGCACAACATTGCTCTGTGTTGTAGAAGCTAAACGTCCCCCTGTCATTACACCCTCTACTTCTCCCGCCCCTTGTTGTTCCAGCATACCCCTGTGAACAATAACATCAGCGCTGGTTTAGGAAGTGTATTGTCTAGTTGGCTCGGGTCTTGGTTCGAATCCAGGGTAAGACATGGACATACTTCTGTCGCCCGAACACTGGGGTCTAAGGTTCTACCATGTACACTTCTCCACTGTCCAATGTCCACTACATATAAGTGCGCAACATTGCTCTGTGCTGTAGAAGCTAAACGTCCCCCTGTCACTACCCCCTCTACTTCTCCCGCCCCTTGTTGTCCCAGCATACCCCTGTGAACAATAACATCAGCGCTGGTTTAGGAAGTGTATTGTCTAGTTGGCTCGGGTCTTGGTTCGAATCCAGGGTAAGACATGGACATACTTCTGTCGCCCGAACACTGGGGTCTAAGGTCCTACTTCCTTCTTCAGCTCTTCGGTGTTTGAGAGTATATTGTGAAAGTAACTACCAATGGAAGATGCATGCAGTGGCGTAGGAACCGGGGGAAGGCATGAGACGGAATTCCCTCCCCCCAAGTTTGGCCCAGGGGGGACACGGGGGGGGGGGGCAAATATTTAACTTCAAGTTCTTTTGTGAGTTTCTAGATCGCAGATTGCTTTAAAACATCGTTTACAGAGTCCGAGTGCAGGAAGTTTAGTTTCAGTTTTTGAGCTATCAATTAAGTTATTTCAAAACAGTCTCTATTATTGTGCATTACATACTTTTATACACATTATGGTTTAGTTGGGCAATCAAATTGAAATTTAAAAAACAACTTAAGTGTATATTTTTCATAAATAAAACGGTAATCCCTTGATTTGTCATTTGAAATAATGTACTATGGTGAAAATTGTTCAAAATGCCACCGATGGCTGGGGCTTCGCCCCAGATCCCAGCTAACACCCACAAAATCTGCTAGTAACTTTTTCCCCCCAACTTTCGAAACTTTCCAACGCGCGCTGTGATATGTGTAGGTATAACTGTGCGGCGGTCATATACAGTATCTTTACAAGATTGAAGTATTACAACGAAGAACACTATGATAGAGTGATAGGCGTAACTGTCTTCGTAAGTTTCAGTTAACTAATGAACGCTTGTCGTTACCTCCATTTAACTTTAATTACTGTGATGTCTGAAACTAAATTAGTCAGTAAATGTTTGGGTATGAAGTATATTTTTGTGAGTTTGATTGTGTTACTGGAAGGGGTCTACACTAAAATCGGGAATGGAGTACACGCATTGAAATCTCTCTTGCTGGCGGTGCAGAGTACATAAGCATTCCTCTTTTAAAACAGGCTAGGGTCACCAAACCTTGTAAAGGACGAGGTCAACACACAAAACGTGTGTCAATCGGTGGTCATGTTCGGTTTTTATCGTGAGATGTGACACACGCACAGACGGACGGACGGAATAGTGGTTTAGCTTCGCTCCCTAACGCTGAAGCTTGTTTTGTGAGTACATTTAAGTGTATGATGATTGTATGACGTGTGAGAATGAGAGTGTAAACGTTTCTCTCTGTATTTCTAGACACTAAGAGACACAAATCTAAAACAAGATGCTGTGCGACTTCGCTAACCAACGATATTTAACAGCTTTGCTTGAATTATTCTAATGACATTGTCAGCATCTCGCTAACGTTATCAGAATCTCACAGCCATTGTGTGGAAACTACTTCTTCGCACGATTTAACTTATCAGTCATAATTTACGACTTCTCGTTATCAAAAGATATTAATAAAATAACCGCAATTCATCTCTCAAGGTTGGCTACAACAACACCGAGACAGATAAAGCAAGTTTAAAAACTATTTTTATTGATAGCCCAATTGACAAGACTACTGTAAGATTTAAAAATTTAAACCCATAATTCGGTCAAATTCCTTCGACGATTATTACTTTATCTCGCAACACATTTGGACTTAAACGAGCTTTAGATAAAAACTAAGAACTCGCTAAGCGCAAATATCTATCCTAATTCACCACAAGTTGCCTTTACTTACGTAACATGCCCCACTCCTTTTAAAGAAATCAGTGCTACCAACTGAGTGGACATTCTTATTGTTTGTTGTTCACATTCACAAACTTTGTGTTGTAATACTCATATCACTTGCGCTTCCCGGATGCTGGAAGAGGTACCAACACAAAGGCAACAAAAGTGGGTTTTTTAAAACATTTTTTACAGATTATTTAACTTGGACTATAAAACTAGGAATGTACATTTAAGTTCTGAAGATGACTTCATTGATGGTTAGTTCGATATTCAAGTTTTTAAAAAAAGTTTTTTTTTTTTGAAAATTTGAAAATTTAAAAAAAATTGCAAAGTGCGCGGACGTAATATTACGGCCATACTCTAGAAAAGGTTAACAGATACCGCGAGGCTTATGTTGCTACATCTGAAGCATAACTCGCGAGACTCTGATTCCAGAGGTATCGGTTCGATAACCTCTACCAGCAATCCTGACTGAGTTTTGTTTTTCGATCTCTTTAGCAAATACTGGAATTGAGTCACCTGGGTATTCCCTTACCAATCAACCATAACAGTTACACCCTTAGTTACCGATATTTTCACCTGAAGTACAGTTCAGTAGTTCTGAAGTCTGCTGAACTTAGTAAGTAGGGAAGTATTTTACTCCCCGAAACTAGACGCGAGCTCGACATTAGTTGTGCCCTTGAGGCTATTCCATAGTACTCTTACCGATATTTTAAAAGTCAAAGGAAAATGGCTGAAAGTTGGTTAAATGAAAAGTGGAAATCGTAAAAAATATAAAAATTTATGTGGACAATTGCTACCTTTTGGCCATTATATGCTAATCTTGGTTCAACAAGAAAAGTCAAGTTCAAGGTGAAAAATTTAATTTTGAGCTATGATTTTTTTATTGTTTAAACGCACCTTTGTCACCGCTATGAGTAAAAGGGAAAATAATTTTCTCAAATAGCGTTTGATGTACGATTTTTTTCGTCCACCGGTTCAAAACTCTTATATTTTTTAATCATGTGACAAAAAATCGCACATCGAACATTATTTCAGAAAAATTAAGTAATACACCTTGAACTTTACTTTTCTTTTTTAATCAAAATTTGCATATAATGGCCAAAGAGTAGCTATTATCCCGTTCCTTCCCCCCCCCCCCCTTTTCAAGTTCCTCTTTCATTCAACCAACTTTCAGCCATTTTCCTTTGACTTCCAAAATCAAAATATAGGTTAGAGTGTTCAGGAATACCTTAACGACCTCCTCGACGACGACCACGACATGAGACAGACCCCCCTTGCCTGTGACTGGATCAGTCCAGCTCTTTACATTCCCATGTCGACTTCTCCCTTAAACCTAAAAATAAGACTAATCAAAACCCCGGTATTCGCATGTCTCGTGCTAGCGCTGTGCCATCCAGCATGCATAGGTTCCCTGATAAACAAGAGATTAGAGTCCTCGCTACCATGGTGACCGACCTTGAATCTTATCAGACGTGAAACAGCCATCTCATTCACACGAAACCATTGAAAGACTTTTAATATATCGTGATGAAATGCATTTTCCTGACGAAGAAGATATCGCAGATCTAAAGGCTGTTGACACTTTCTTTACACTTGATGTATTTAAAATTCCCGTTCACGATCGCAGCTGTTTGAAATTTTGCCCCATTGTCACTGAAATGGAACTCTTTCAAAATACTTTTTCTTAAAATGATTTTAATTAATTCGTTAAAAATAAATTGATTTGTAGTCGAAGATCGACCAATTTCGTTACTAGTTTCTGGTTGATTCCTTAACGAAACTGTCTATCGGAACACATTCTGTGCATAGTAGATGAAGCTGACAGGTTATCCTTGGAGGAGGATGCAACAAGTTGCCAACGATTACGTGTATTGGCTTTATATGGGAGCAGGCTTGTCTTGGCATGTAGACCTATGTTCTGCTAGCTATGCCCACCTGATATGTCATCCAGACCGCGTCTCTTTCCTCTCTCAGACTAGACTGAACCGTACAGACTAAAAGAGTTAGGACAGCTGGAAAGAAACCAACATACTGGTACCGATTAGTTGCTTCGCAGCTTTCAAGACTCGGAATTAACTTTAGAACTGAGCAAAACATTGCTACCATCCTAAGGAAATAAATACAAATGAAGCCTACCCCACGAGCACAAGTCTGCCCTCCCCACACCCCCTAGGCACGAGTGCCGCATTATGCCTTAACGGTTGACGCGCCCTTAAACTAAATAACTAGGAAAACGCTCAGTTGGACGCGTTGTTGAGCGTGCACTGGTCCGTGCAACACGACCTGATTAAGACATTCCCCATAATGTTACATACCAATAAGTCTTTAAGGTCTTGACCGATTTAGCTGAAAATTTGAAAAATAGGAGAGAATGGATAAAATCCACCGCCATCTAGAAGACCTTGACATCATTTCCTTGTTAAACTCTTTGGTTACAAATAATACACTGCTTCCTCGATAGTGTTTTGATTACTTCTAGGTGGCAGTGCATAGTGACCTGAAACCACGTGCGCCGTTGCCATGGTAACGGGACTTTGTTATAATGTAATTTCCGACTACACTACTTATCGGATCAAAATAAAAATAACATATTCGTGATCGGACGGACATTCTAAATGATGTGGCCACCTCAGTTTTGTCTCCGTTTAGTTTGAAAAAAAACTTTCAATTAACTTTAATGTAACTTTTTAACTTTTTGAACGATTTTGCCACAAAACTATACAGCAACCCGCATAGGTGGTATGTACATGTGTGCAAAATTTCAGGTCGATCAGAGAAAACGGTGCGACCTGTATCGAAGCAGTAACAGAAAAAAAAAACAAAAACAGACATCGAGCCATAAGAGTCAAGTGGAGACGCTCGCTTCGCTCGCTCAATAACAATAGTACCGTTATGTTATTCCAAGTTGATGTCTACGTACATTTTACATGCATAATTGTTTTAATTATAAATACATACTAATTAATTTTTGGAATTTCTGAATTTAGTTTTGACATATTGAACAGACTAAGAATTAGAAACTGGTCCTATTCTTGCGAGGAAACATTTTGAGTGATATGTCTTCACTTCACTACTCAGAAAATGTAAATAAATGAAACAAATTCGCATTTAGAGTATACCCACTCAGTCACAGAACTGATTTTCAGTGAAGAACTTCAATTGAAAACAGGACAAGCAAACCCTAACCCAAGGGCTAAATTAAAGGACTCTGCCTCCTACTCACTGGTCTAGTGTGATGACGTCAGAGTGGCGGGTGTGCGTCCTAGCCAGCCTGAGAGCCAAGTCGTTAGCCTCTGAGCCAGAGTTGACCAGGAAGCAGACAGACAGGGAGTCCGGGAGTAGAGACGTCAGCTTCTGAGCGCAGAGGACCAGGTTATCGTGGAGGAAGCGGTTGTTCGTGTTGAGCACGGCCAGTTGGTCGCTAGCAGCCTTCACGACGTCCGACTGGCAGTGACCCACTGGAAGTCACACCAAGATGGATCATATGCTAGCCTCAAGATCAGTGGCAGCGCCAGACAACAATCAATGGGGGGGCAGAGGAGGGGCAAGGTAATAAAGTGGGGGGGGGGCAATTAGTGGCGGGTAGCAGGGTTCGGAGGTCCTTTACAGTTATTCCGTCATGTTTTAACTGTTAAATGGCAACTCAAGGGATTACCGTTTTTTTTATGAAAGATATGTACAGTTTGTTATTATTTAATTTGTGATTTGATGAATAAATTTTAGTA
Source organism: Sweltsa coloradensis (assembly GCA_024449915.1). Taxonomy (NCBI): domain Eukaryota; kingdom Metazoa; phylum Arthropoda; class Insecta; order Plecoptera; family Chloroperlidae; genus Sweltsa; species Sweltsa coloradensis. Next base: position 27,382 of record JAMZAV010004002.1, on the reverse strand, counting down.
ATGTTACACGATGTGCGGCAGGTATTTGACACCGGGGTGGAGGGGGGTAGGTGCCCCCAGGCCCCCCGTAGCGCCGCCACTGCTCAAGATCGGTAATATAGTATGTTAGCCACAAGATCGGTAGCCTAGTCCATGCCACAGGTTGGGTGTAGACAGTTGGACTTACCGTGAGCTACATTGTTGATACAGTCCAAGTACTGAGCCCCCTTCTCATCGTACATATACTGTGCCTCAGCCCTCACTATCTTCAGGGGATCTGCCCTGTAGAACATCTCGCAAGCTTGTCTGAAAACACACAGACAAATACGATAAAGTGGTTCCAACGAAAGAATGCAAATAGATTCGAATCGAAATTGTTTTCCCAACATAACAACTGCCTCAACTATTCACGCTAGCTCTTCGTGAAGCTCCAACGAAAGAATGCAGATACTTTGTAGTGGTGGGGGTAGGTAGAATGAATACGCGGTAAAAGGAATGTCATCCTTTGTGTATGAAAGTGAAATATCTTTTACCAACACAAGCAAAAATTATCTGTGCTAGATCACAGAGTTCCTCCGTGTGCTAGATCCACGCTGAGCTGGCGTGAATAGAATTGACAAAGTTGTTATGTTGGGAAAACAATTTCGAGTTATTTGCATTCTTTCGTTGGGACCTTGTGTATAGGCTTGGCTGTCAGGATCACATATATTTCCCTGTCATACTCAGAGGCGACATTCTCCTTGTCTCGCATTCATACCTTTGTTCATTCTACCCCTTGTGACGTGAGCACCTGCATTCTTTGCTTGGAGCTGGTATATAACTAAATATGTGATGTAACAATGCACTGTAGAGTACCCACATCACAGTTTTTCATGGTGTTAACCCTTGTTGGCTAAGCTCGAGAAAACCAGGCTTTGACGCAGAACGCAGAGGTAAAGTCAGGATCACTTGGAAGCTCTATCGTTTTCCATCGGGTTGTGGTTTGCACCAAAATGTTAAGTAAGAATGTGTAATAGTTGGTATCAAGGCACATTTTCCAAATACTGCTCACTTTTCTTATTCTGACCGTAAATATGACACCAAACAGTTAATTTTCCCAATTTTGTGTAGGAGACAATTCTTTGAAATTTCAAAATCGGATTTGATAGAGACACGAGCTCATCCTTTGTGTACAGCCTCCCAAAAATTCAGATTTTTGGATAAAATTAAAGGTCAAAAAGCGGTACGTTCTGTATGTGAAATTAGGTGGATTTGACGATCGAACGGTTTTTTAAATGGACATTTAACATTGTAAAAAAAAAGTTGGCCTGACCTTGGCAAACAGTCTTAAGGGGCAGGATTCTGGTATATTGAATCCGGGGTATTAAATCTTCCTGGGAACCTGCCCAGGGTGCAATGCATGCCTCTCTGGTGTACAGTATTTTGGTTTGAGGATATGTGAAGGGATGTCCGAGGGCTGCTGAAGAGGACTCACTAAAGAACTCCTCTCACTTTACTTTCAGACTTGCCAGTGGCGGGTATCGAACCTGCGACTCTTTCTTACAGGGGCGGGGATCTAGCCTTGATTCAGGGGGGGGGGGGGAGAGGAACTTTTTTGGAATGTTAGTTTTGGGCGGCTTCTTCGACTGTCAAGTTATTAAGCTATAAGATAAGTAAGGAATTGACAGTGGAGAAGTGTTGGGGGGAGAGGTTAGTCTGTCAAAACTCTAGTCTAACCATTCGCGGGTGAATCTCGGGGGGGGGGGGGCAGGGCCCCTTACTGCCGAAGGCCTATTTTTTTAAATTTGTAGCTTCGTTAAGCACACATTAAAAATATAAAATTACATAAGGTTATAGTGATAGTTTGACCATGGAGTTATAAATAGTACTGGCGTACTGGAGGCGCAGGTGTGTGGTCGGCGGTGTACAAGTTAGCACTTCAAAATTGGCAGACATTTTGATTGTTTACTTCATAGTAACCAAGGTAACCTAGGGCCTACCACAGTTCATGGCAGGGTCCACTAGATACTTATGCTAAGCTGCTGTTTTAGGTATCTAGTGGACCCTGAGTTCATGGTAGCAAAGTTTAACCTGCTAATAGTGGTTATAGCAATCAAAATGGCGAATAGGCTCAAATAAACAAACACGATCGTGGACGTGCTGTTCCATTTGAGCTAGACCTCCTTATCATCCAACTCCATGGTTTGACAGTGATATTGTGTAGTAATATGACCATAATTCTCGATCAAAGTTGAAGCGGGAAGGTCTTCTATCGCCGAGAGTGATTTTTTTTTTACAAATTTGCAACTGTGAAAGGCCTAAAAACACGTTTAAGAATCTGAAATTAGGTAAAGATCAAATAGATAGTGACTGATAATTAACCATGGATAGAGGTACGTGAAAATAGCGTTTTGTTCCATAGTATCAATAATTTGTTTATACACATCTTTATTCAGTTGATATTAATTCAACCTTGAATGACCAAATTTCAAATTAAAAATATGAAAAAAGTTTAATAATTATAATCAATAATTGGACTCGGCATGTTCTTTTAGTAAATTATTATATTAAATTAATGGAAAAACAATATTTCGGGTACTTTCAGTACCCTTCAAAAGGCAACAAACCAAACAAAACATAAAACTCCGTCTCCCAGCCAAGGTCGACACATCTAACAAACACTGCCATCTTGATCTCAATAAAAAATATATTCAAATAAAAATTAAAAATTATACCACAATCATGCCCACAATAGTTCTATGGCTTGGGGACAAACTCCTTCCAAATCGCCGGGAAGTCAATGCTGGGAGCACTGATGACATCATCAGCTACAGACATCAAGGCAGCCTCCTTTAGCCTCCGTTTATGTGTATTTGCTTCGTGTAGAATGATTGAAGCGTCATCCCAGTTCACATAATGATGATGTTCATAGACGTGCTCTGCTAGTTTTGAGGAGTATACCTTGTGCTGTGCAACGTTGTTTTTATGTTCCTTCAGCCTGACTTCCAGAGGTCTCTTGGTTTCTCCGATGTAGATGGCATCACACTGACATGGGATTGAGTACACTGCATTTTTCGACGATTGTGATACGTTCAAGGGCTTGGTTTTTGTCAATATACTTCTTAAGGTTCTGGAAGATTGAAAAACTGTTCGTATTCCAAATGGAGAAAGTAAACGTCTGATTTTTTCCTGATAAGTTTGGGTAGTAATCCAGTACAACTGTTTTTTTAATCTTTGCTAGAACTTGACTAATGTCTGTCAACACTTGCGTAGTCCTACCTGTAGTTGGTGTAATCATTTTTCGAACCAGATGACTTGGATATCCATTATCACAGAAAGCATCATTCAAGTAGGCCAGTTCTTGGTTCAACAAAACAGGTGAAGAGCAGTTAGATGTCGCTCTTACAGAAAGACATTTCATCACGCCCTTCTTTACATGGAACGGATGGTTTGAGTCAGCCCTCACGTACTGATCAGTATGTGTAGGTTTTCTGTACACACATGTGGTCAAACTAGTACCGGAACTATCCTTTGAAATCAATAAGTCTAGGAAAGGAAGCTTCCCGTCCTTCTCTTCTTCAACTGTGAATGTTATGTTGTTGTGGAATGCATTCAAATCTGCATGCAAAGCCATTAAATCTGCCTGTGTCCCATGATGAATGCAGAGGATGTCGTCAACATATCTAATCCTAAGATCTATGTGGTGGAGTTTACCTTAAGTACCTCAGTTTCAAGGTGGTCCATGAAGAGATCCGCTAACAATGGTGACAAGCAGCTTCCCATTGCCAAGCCGTCCAGTTGGGCAAAAAACTTGTCCTCAAATTGGAAGTAGCATGACGTCACACATGCAGTCAATAGTTCAAGGATGCTTTCTACAGGTAATTTTGTTCTATCAGAAAGAGAAACGTCCGAAGAAAGTTTCTGTTTAATCAGACCTAGAGTCTCCTTCACAGGCACCGAAGGGAACAAATTTACCACATCGAAACTGACCATTTTAGTATTAGTGTTAATGGGTACATCTTTAAGCACATCTCCTAATTCTTTTGAATTGCCAATTGAGGATTTAATTCTGTTCCCAAGAGGTTTAAGTATGTCTAACAAAAATGACGATAGGTTACTACATGGTGATTCTCTTGAACTGACAATTGGTCTCAGAGGTAAATTAGGCTTGTGTATCTTAGGAAGTCCGTAAATGTGAGGTGGTTTGGAGTGGTGTGGAGTCAGATAGGTTCTCAGCTTCGGGTCGATGTACTTTTCTTGTTGTTTTATTTTTTCGATATAACAAAGATTCGTAGGACGTAGTAGGATCTTTCTTCAATAATTTATACTGTTCTGAAGTCAACATTTCTTCAATTTTTTCTGTGTAGACATCTTTGTCTAAAAGCACAGTCGCCTTTCCTTTGTCAGCAGGCAGAATAACAATTGAAGAATCAGTCCTCAAATCTATTGAACTGCCAACTCCTTGACATTTAGGTTAGGTTTACCTATCGGTTTTCCTCCTTAAAGCTTTCTTTATATTCACCCTAAGTTCGTCCTTTGAATCCTCGTCAACTAAATGCATGCACGACTCAACCACTGTTACCACATCTAACTTGTCGACACGCTTTGGAGTAACTGCAAAACCTAGGCCTCGTGACAAGACAAGTTCTTCAATTGGATCTAACTTTCGGGAAGAATGGTTAATGACAACTTTATCAATAAATTCAGGTGTTGGAGTAAACCTTTGTTGAACTTGGTCTGCAGTTTTCTTCTCGTGTAGTAGTCTACTAAACTTGTCAAGTGTGTGAACTGGATGACGCTTCAATCATTCTACACGAAGCAAATACACATAAACGGAGGCTAAAGGAGGCTGCCTTGATGTCTGTAGCTGATGATGTCATCAGTGCTCCCAGCATTGACTTCCCGGCGATTTGGAAGGAGTCTGTCCCCAAGCCATAGAACTATTGTGGGCATGATTGTGGTATAATTTTTAATTTTTATTTGAATATATTTTTTATTGAGATCAAGATGGCAGTGTTTGTTAGATGTGTCGACCTTGGCTGGGAGACGGAGTTTTATGTTTTGTTTGGTTTGTTGCCTTTTGAAGGGTACTGAAAGTACCCGAAATATTGCTTTTCCATTAATTTAATATAATAATTTACTAAAAGAACATGCCGAGTCCAATTATTGATTATAATTATTAAACCTAACTGTTCTAAGAATCTCAGGAATTAAAAATATGAAAAAAGTTCATACACAAGGTTTTGAAATTAGCCAGAAAATAGATGCTACAAAACGCTTTCAAATGACACTTGAAAATGCTATATTTACGCACCTCTAACCATGGAATAAAATCGGAACGCCAGGTTCGTGGGTTGGTCGTTGGGGGGGGGGGGGAACGCCTCCCCCTGTATCCGCCCCTGGTTTCTTAGGGAGAGATGTTACAGTGAGCTGACTATACACAGTGTTGATGTGGTGATTGTGTTGCCTCGCGTCGTTAGCGAGTCTCGCGACAGGATGTGTTAAAACAGACGGTAAAAACGTCTGACGCGATGTAAATATCACATAACATAATAATAATAATATGTAACACACGTTCCTTGTTTTCCACACAGCGCAGAATTAGTGGCACTGACAAAATTTGATGTTCGGTGTGAGTACAACACTGTGTACTCGTAAATAAGCCAGAAATTAAGACTTTCCAGATCATACATAATGGTCATAATATGCAGCTATGTAATTAGATTTATTTATTTATCCTCCTTTGTAAATCAGTTTTTAACTAAATAGGATAGACGTTATAAATAAATAAATTAATAAATAAATTAATAAATAAATTAATTAATTAATTAATAAATAAATAAATACAAATAAAATAAATAAATACAAAAAAAAAAACATTTGTTTTTTGGTAAAGGCGCGTCAACCGCTAGGTCATAATGTGTCACTCTATAGCCCAGGGGATGTGAGGAGAAAGGGCCCATGAAAGGGTCGCGGTCGTCATCGTCTTTGTCATCGTTCGTGTTGTCATGGCCATCGTCGTCGAGGGGTCGTCAAGGGAAGGGGGAGGTGTCCCGACGAAGATTCCCAGAGCTCACTCTAGTTTAAGTGTGTATTATTTCCCTTGCGTTTTCGAGATGGACTTTTCCTCTTTCCTCGCCTTTTACGATTAGCAGAGACTGGGCCAAACCCTCCACACAGATTCTCAGTGTAAAATTTTTGTTTTGTTTTTTTTTTGTTTAGCAAGCTAGCAAATTATCAAAATAGCAAGTAAGCAATCTAAGAATTTCTAGCTAAGTTTCAAACAAGTTTCTAGCTAAGTTTCCTCTAAAGTATTTTTCAATCTTACGTAATTATGTTGATTGTAAACTTCAAACACATAACTAAAATTAGCTGACAAAACAGAAATATGATATAATAATTGCATTGTATTTAACAAATTGTTCAAACTTAACAAGAACGAAGAACAATAATAATAAAGACAATAACCTAGCTGCGTTTCTATGAGTCGCCGGTTCGATACCCCTCACCCGCCTTCCAGCTAGGTCAATATTATCCTCCGATGTGACCTTAATATCTCGTTTAAATAATCTATTGTTGTAAGCAATTATTCTTTAGCATATTATACTATTATCATAAAACCAATTATTTTTAAGCATACCACTACATATTGCCCCCTGCTAATCGTCTCGTTGCTAGAGTAGAGGTCAAGAGAAGGCGTCGTCTATGTTATAATATGGACTTGGTGCAAGGATAGGCTGCTCTGATGCGATGTCTCCCAGCCCAGAAACACAGATGATTACTGTAGTAATTGCTATCTGGGGTCAGATGATAACACACAGGGGGTCAAGTTGTAACGTAGTTTGTGCCTCCCACGCTCTCTCTCTCTCTCTCTCTCTCTCTCTCTCTCTCTCTCTCTCTCTCTCTCTCTCTCTCTCTCTCAGTGTAATATGTAATGTTTAGATTTATGCAATGTGATTTGTGTTGTAATTATAAAATGGTTGGATGGAAGAGAAGGCCTAACAGGCCTTAATCCCGCCATCAATAAAGACGACAATCAATCAATCAATCTTCCTCGCTATCTCTCTGCAGCCTTAATCCTGCCATGAAATAAACACCCAATCAATCAATCCATCCCCCCTCTCTCTCACTCATTCTCATTCTCTCACACACACGCCCTTGACGACCTCCCCGACCAGACGACGACGACACGGATGATGACAAAGACGACCATTACCACGACGTGAGACCCCCCCCCCCCTCCTGTGGCTGGTTCTGACCAACATGGGTCTGTCCTTTCCACACCCCCTAGGCTAGAGTTGAGCCTGTTGAAGCGCCCCAAAAGTAAATAAACCAAATCAAGCGTCTCTCTCTCTCTCTCTCTCTCTCTCTCTCTCTCTCTCTCCCAGCTATCGGGCACCATGCTAGACGCACGTGGCCTAGTGTCACAACAACAAAAACTTGTTCTGACGCAGGCTACAATCTCTCTCTCTCTCTCTCTCGCACGTGGCCAGCACGTGGCCTAGTGTAGGCTATGGCGATATCACACCATGTCGTTCACCTTCTTCTATTGACTACGAGTGACAGTCTAGACTCTAGACGAAGCTGGAGAGTGATGCCCTGAACGATAACACTAACAGAGCGTCGAACACACGTACACCCACCCACAGAGACACGTTAATCAAGACCACGTCTTACCTCGGCATTATAATCAATCAAGTCAACGTTGTTTTCATTTGAAGTTAGATTTACATTTTAAAATGAAAAGTATACGCCCCCGCCGAGGCTTACGAGGGAATGGGACACATTTGTCAGTTAAAATAGCTATTCGCTCGGCCAAGATGCATCCGACGTATATGAAACTTTGCAAAGTTGTCAATAAAGCATACATGGACGGCCCTGTGGTCATAGATTTTCAAAATTTCGCCTTAATCAGCCAGAAAAAAATCACGAATAAAGTCAATTTTAGAGATTTTAACCAAATCAAAATTCGTGTAAACTAATTTAAAACAAAAATTGGAAATGTGTTACTGCAGAGCCCTATATTTCCACATACGTGACATATGTTCAAAATTTCAGACACCTGTGGTGTCAGTCGGCCAAGCGAACAGCAATTTGCCTAAAACGCATGTAAACCCAAAGTAATCGATCCAACGGGGACGAATGTTTGCTTGCCACACTTTACTTACGCTGACCAAATTGCACACCTATTTGCTTAGCTCTGTTTTTGCGTAAGAATCGTACTTGACAGTAACAGTTGTAATGTTATGCATGGTTGATATAATGAAACATGCTCGACTTAATGTGCACATACCGGGGGTCGAACTATAGGCCGCTATGCCAAGTGAGCTATCAAACCCACTAAACACGCTAATTAACCCTTTCAGTCCCCCCGTCCATGATCATGGACATTAACTTTACAAATTTATTTCCGGGTGAAAGATAGTTTTTTTTAATTCGAACTCATTTTTTTTTCGTGCATATAAAAAATGAATACTTTTTTCCCCATCCCGATTGGACGAAAAGTGCCTTTTTTTAGAGAAAATTGAAAATACACATCTGAGGAAAGGCTAAAAATGGAAAAAATTGGTTTGTCGCGAAAAGTAATATCTTTCCATGTATTGCTACTATTTGAGATACAAAAAATGTAAAATATGCGAAAATAAATCAGAAAAAATCTTGATTTAGGTATGTACATCGAATTTACATCTTGACCTAAAATGAAGCTTAATTCAAAATCCAAAATTTCCCAAAATTCATTAAAAAACGGGATTTAAAAAAAAAAAACACTGAAAATCTTAGAAAAAATTAGTATTTTGAAATTATTGCTTAAAATAACTTAATTTTGACCAATTTCATTCGGTACTGAAAGAGCTAGGAAAGGAGTATAAACATCTAATATCAACCTCAAAGAAACCAACAAGTTATTTACAAGAGACCGAGCTATGTTTACGTAGTGTTGTATTTTGAACTCACAGTTTATAGTTTGTTAATTGTTTGTTGTTTTTTTTTTTTATGAACAAACGAGAGATAATGTGAGACAAACACTCTTGCTCAACAAGTCGCTTAGCTTGACCTAAATAGATTTTAGTTGATGACGAGATGAAACTAACATATAGTCGCGAGACCAGTTGTAGAATATAATACGCGACAATTCATTCATATCTAGACGAGGCAAACTGTTTGTAAGGGTCTATACTGAGGGCACACGTAAGCTTTATCCAGTCTGCTCTCTTCAGGGACTAATAGGTAGGGACGTTTGTGTTTTGTTTTATTTAATACTACCATTAGGAGCAAATGAACTCATATGAACTAAGTGAGACTTTAAATACGAATGTGTTATGTTATATTTATATTAATAAATAAAACCGTATTTTGTGTTTGTGGGAGACTCGGGTTCGAGCCCCGATCGGGATGGATTTTTTACCTTACGAATTATATTAAATTTTAACAAATCCACCTACGGGAGTGTTTCCCGACCAACCAAATCGAGAAATAAACCCTCGCTCATACCTGCGTATGGTAATGACATTATAAATAATGTGTGTTTGGTCAGTTCAAAGGCAGCAGATATTCGTTGCAGTACGGTACTGTTCCATGCATTCAGTTCTATAATGCAACTACAATTCAGAAGTGAAATAGTTACCGTCTCGGTGGTCTTGTCTAGTTTGCTACCCGGAATGTGGGAGACTCTGGTTGTTCGAACCCCGATCGGGATGGATTTTTTAACTTTTGAATTGTATTAAATATTAATATTTTTATTTGCTTCCAATTAACACGATTATTTCCACTCTTCATCAGCTTTTACTCTAAACTTGCCGATAAAAACAAGCTAAAACTAAAACATCGCATGCAAATTACTTTCTTCCGATCTAATTGTGCTGTGGTGTTTTTGCTTTAATTTTTGCTCTAACAAACAGGGGCAAAATCGATCACTAGGTTGTAACATGAAGTTGAAACCGAGGTGACTTATGTGCATATTGAGATTTCCTATCTAGGTGCCCGTTAGGGCGCCGCAGCCAAGCCGCGGGGCGCTACACACTCAAGCACCTTATACACCAAGCAGAGTTGGGGTGATTTCGAGGTGTTACCCAGCCGTCATGTAACGTGATGTGAACTTGAAAACTATCACAATCGAGGGGATTTAGGTACCTGACAACACATGCCAAATTTTATTGGGGTACGATTATTCCTTCTTGGTGAAAAAATGGCTTGAAACATGCTCAAAATCACTTTAAGGATGTTAGCATACTGCCCTACTACTGCCAACTACTGCTAACATCTAAATACGTCGGCCCGCGATTCTGACCAGACGGGTGGGACTACAATGTTCATATTTACATGGACATTAAGGTTATAGAAATATAGTCTCTTTTGAAAAAAAAAGTTGAAAAAGTTTGTTGGAAGGCTTCCAAATAAAGGTTTTAAAATAAGCCTTAAACACTTGGCATACAATCAACAAGTAACCATAGTTACTTGACACTTGTTGACGGTATAAGCAGAGTTAGGCGGGAAAGTGCGATACGTAAACAAATAGCGGACATTTAAAATTTTTCTTCTTTGTGTGGAACGAGAAAAGGTGTCATTATACTCTCATAAAACAAATCAGAAAACCGTCCCTGGCCTAGGCCCAGATGTGGAAAATTTATTTATAATGCAAAAGTGTAGGTCTACAGTTCCTTTTTGGCTATAGGACTAGAAAAATTCATACTTACATTACATGTTTGACAAGCCTAGCCAACCCTATGCCACACAACTGTTCTGATATGAGCTTGCTCATCTGTTTGTTTACATAATTGCAACAATCAAATCATTTCATACAACTCGTCTTTCGATTGGCCCGCGTTTATGAAGGCACTGCCATCTAGAAGAAATATAGAACTTTTTCGAGCTCTTTGCTATACGCAAATCTTTTTTAAAGTGTTTGGATTTCGTGATACTCGTTCAAACCATAGACATCCTATATAATTGGCTACTATAGGGGTTTAATATCAATGCTTTCAACTCACAACCCATGACGTTTTCCACGATACCGTTCAAGAATACCAATTCCTTCGAAAACGAAAACGACTTCGTTTTCAAATTGCGTTTTCAACTCATCTCCCACGAACTCAAGAATTGGGGTCCAGTCCTTATACCGTCGTTATACCATGGTTATACCACCTATACCCAGGATGTACATGAATCCGGGTCTAGATATTTTACATCCTATATTGTTACTGCTAATACCATAGAATTTAAATCAACTTTGATAAAAATATTATATTTTAGCAAATAATTTTGTAATGGAACTTGAAAAAGTAATGAGATCACACACATAACAAAAACTTGTAGAAATACAGCCAAACCTTACACACTCAAAAGGAATGAGATCTAAAAAAAGGGCCAAGCTCATCTACCCTTCCACATAAACGTACAGTGTCCCATAACAGCATCCCGAAAAGCTTGGCAGAATAGAATTTGCATGTTATTACGTTTAAATTAATTAGAAAAAAAGAACTTGGATAAACTATTACGTTAAATTAATAATCTCAAATTCTATTTTGCCAAGCTTTTCGAGGATGCTGTTATGGGACACTGTACGTTTATGTGGAAGGGTAGATGAGCTTGGCCCTTTTTTTAGATCTCATTTCTTTTGAGTGTGTAAGGTTTGCTGTATTTCTACAAGTTTTTGTTTTGTTGTATTTTAAGTAAAACAATTGATTGTAAAACTGTTTTGCAATTCAAAGAATGCAAACATTAAAATATTAAAACGTTCAACACCACTTTTTGCAATTTTAAAAACGAATTTTGGAAAAAATAAATCCAACTTTAGGTTAAAAGAGTATATAAGGGAAGCGTTTTAAGGGAATGTCCGAGGAATATCTTCTTTAGAGAAGTCTAAATCTCAACATTTCCCTATCGGAAAAACTTTCAGTCGGAATCAGAGTCTCGCGCGTTAAACATGAGCCAAATCTGTGGATACTTGATCCTTGCGTATTTGAAATACGATATATACTCAGGATATTTGATACACGAATGCAAGACACTTGCAAATAAAAATTGCAATCATAAAATTAAAATATCACTGATATTGATTTTATTTTTTTATTTTTTATTCGTGAAAATGTTTTGTTTTTTTACCCGTGTACCTTCATTAGGTGTCTATTTGGTACTAGGAAAACGCTTAAGTCCCGCCGCGTTGTTGGATGAGCGTAATTGGTGCATTGAGCTGTCATGTGTTATGCGGATTTTCAGTTGTTATGTAAAAAAATCATTACTAAGTTGAATTTTTTTAAAATTTAAATTAAATTAAATGAAAAATTAACTTAAATTTTGTAAATTTTAATTAATCGTAATTTAAAAAAGAAAAAGATCGTAAAATTTTAATTTTCATAAGAAATAATTATTAGATTGCGCTCAAATTTAACACGAATATATTAATTCATAAAATTAAAATTCTGTGAAAAAATCATTACAATAGGAGAAAGCATGTAAGTGTTATAAGTCAAAGAACTGTTTAAAAAAATGAAAAAACCCGTAAAATTTCGATAATCATGACAAATAATTTTTCGATTGCGCTCAAATTTCACACGAATATCTTAATTCATGAAATTAAGGTTCTGTGAAAAAATCATTAAAATCGGATAAAGCATGTATGTGTTACTTTTAAGTCGAAGAATTTTTTTAAAAATCGAAAAAAAATCGTAAAATTGCGAATTTTACGAGAAATAATTTTCCGATTGCGCTCAAAAACGTAGCAGTTCAAAGTTTAGAGATTTTGAAGGCCTCCAGAAAATTTCATCGCAATTGGAGTATCGGTTTAGCCGGAATCGTGCTGTAAACACACAAAAATACAGAAAGAAAAAAAAATCCGGATTTTTTTCTCCGGTGTAGTGAAATGGAATCTTCGCTTTGCTCGCTACGCTCGCTACGCTCATCCAATTAAGGGGGTTCGTACGTTAGAAGATATTGCCGAGTCAGAGCCACGCGCGCTACGCGTGAGCCAACTCTGTCTCTAGCCTTGGTGTCCACACTAATCAGCTGCTAACTGATCTAGTCGACAGATCAAGGTCGCTGTGTTTTATCAGCGCGCATGCGCAGGGCCGGTCGTACACACAGTTACACTTGGGTTCGCTCCCAGACGCTAGCAATCCTGATAAGATATAAATAATGTTATTTTATTTTTAAAAACATTTAAATTAAAAATTAAAAATTAAAACTTTTTATTGAAAATTAAAAATTAAAAATTAATAATTAAAAATTATTTAAATGTTTTTTTATCTTAATTATTTATTTAACGTCTCTCCTATTCAATTAAGAAACAAGGCGATTCAAGAGAAAAAGTCCACCTCGCAAACATCAGCTAGTAAGATGGGTAGTATAATATTTCTTCCAGAAACTAGAGGCGAGCTCAGGCAATCGTCGTCGGGGACACTTCCCCTTTCCCTTGACGACTTCCCCGACGACGACGACCAATTGACAACACGAACGATGACACAGACGATGACGACCGCGACGTGAGAACCCCCTTTCCTCCCCGTGTGGCTGGTTCTGACCAGCATGGGGCCCTCCTCCCCATATCCCCTAGGTTAGAGCGGTGCATATTGACCTAACGGTTGACGCGCCCCATATTGCAAAAAAAATACTGCAACAATTAAATCATTGAACTTGAACTCTACGACAAACTAAGCCACAGGAATTGTATATTTCGACTGTTCATGTAGTTTCCATGACCTCCATCCACTACATAAATTTTTTACTTTTTTTTACTTCCTGCTGTTGATGTTCAATTTAACAAAACAGCACACCCATCATTCTAGTATGGATTCGGGTACCCGTGTACATGGCCGGGTACCCGATGTCATCCCTAATCCATACTAGAATGATGGGTGAGTCTCTACTTCTTGTAGGGATGACATCGGTACCTGGCCATGTACACGGGTACCTCAATCCATACTAGAATGATGGTGAGTCTCTACTTCTTCAGAAGTACACAAGCAAGCGCCACATTGGGTGAGTCTCTACTTCTAAGAAGTAGAGACTCACCCATCATTCAAGTATGGATTGAGGTACCCGTGTACATGGCCGGGTACCCGATGTCATCCCTACAAGAAGTAGAGACTCACCCAATGTGGCGCTTGCGCAGTCGTATCGTGTCGGACTTGGTCAGCTGCTCTAGAGGGTCCATGCTCGAGCTCGACTGGAACAGACAGATTTACTTCTTTATTCATTGTTTACATGTTTATTATTATTTTATTTTATTTAAAACAAAATTATATTTAATTATTTATTTTTATTTTATTTTTTATTTTTATTGTTATTATTATTATCATTGTTATTAGATATATTGGATTATTATTATTATTATTATTATTATTATTATTATTATTATTATTATTTTTTATTATTATTTTATTTTTATTTTTTATTTTTTTTATTAAGATTTTGTTAAAAAATCGCAAATTGACCAAATTCGTGATTTTTTTTTCTATAGCCGATTAGCGCAAAATATATAAAATGTAGTTTGTCTGTAGGGCTATCCTTGCAAGCTTATTAACAACCTTTGCAAAGTTTCATAAATGTCGTATACTTCCTGGCGAGCGAACAGCTATGTGCCAACTGCCATGTGAATTCTTAAACCTTCTGTGGGGCTGGACATGTCTTACCCCTCCCTCCTTTACCCCCAGGGAAATTTAAAAAAATAGAATATTTAATATAGAATAAACTTTTATGAATAAATTTGTTTTTTGCCACTGAAGGAAATAGATCTGGCCATTGTAACAATATGAAATATAATAATGATATGAAAAATATAAAACTTATTTAACTAGCTAACCTAACTTCTACTTAGACAGTAATTTTAATTCAATTACTGAACATATTGAAGCATGTGAATTGTGAATAATATAATAGCAAGGCAGTATTATACTGATAGTCTACCATAAACAATCACATTTATAAAGGAACCGATTTATGCTAAATTAAAATCTTTCAGGTCATTCTTGTTAAGGGTTATTTAGACAATAAATACGATTCAAATTGAAATCACGTTAGTTTTTTTTCACCCCAAAAATACTGAATCAATATTATTGTGAGTTTTATTGATTTATTATAAATATGGTTTCCAGAATAAAATCTGACTTTCAAAGGAGTTTTGACAACTAGACTAAGAAATTTGCAATTGAGAAGGGAATGCACAAGGGCTTAAGAGGACTTATTCCCTTACATTTTCAATAACAACTGTATATAACTTCTAATCCCAGTCAGGATTGCCGGTGGCAGGATTCAAACCCGTAGCCTCCCAAATCAGAGTCTCGCGCTAGGCATGAGCCGGAGCCATCAGAAACTAGCTGTGATTTTACAAATACAAATCATTAGACTTTTCACTCTTATTTACATACTTTTATTTAAAAGGTAGTATTTCGACTTCTTAACAGCAATCTTTATCAATCATTTAAAAAACCACAACAAACAAGACAAAAACATTTCCAAAACATTATAAATATGGCTGTGTATTAGTACGAAATTATTAAAAAAAGTTTTTTGTGAATTAAAAAAAAAACAAAAAAGAACAGAAAATTAAATTGACATTTCTTGATTTGGTTGGTCGGGAAACACTCCCGTAGGTGTAATTTTAATTATTTGCTACAATTAAGAAATTAAAAAAGTCCGCCCCAACCGGGATTCGAACCACGGGTCTCCCGCATTCCAGGCAGACGTCCCGGTTTGGGCGGACTTTTTTAATTTCTGAATTGTAGTAAATAATTAAATAGACATGTTGAACAGTTGGTGTATAAAATCAAACTATTGATATAGTGATAAAATTGATAGAAAGAAACTCTTCTGTTTGTGTAAAATTTTTTTTGTCTTGTTTGTTGGGGTTTTTTTTAATGTTTGAAAAAAGAGCTGAAAAGAAGTCGAAATAATTTTTAAATAAAAATGTAAAAAACATGAAAAAGTCTAATGTTTTGTATTTGAACGTTAATACTATAGTGTCTTTTTTATAATACTTGATTTGACGAAAATTTTGCCAACATCGCAAAAAACTAAAAATCGATCTGGATGATGTGTGACATGAAATGCGTCACGGGGCCTCCCCCCGGGTGAAAGTAAAACGTACCTTGTTGCATGTGTGTGTGATTGATGAGAGTGAACCCTCGGGAGAAACTGGGCTATTCGCTCACTGGCAGGATCCGCTGACTCTAGGCCTGCCGCAGTTGTGGGTTGCGCGCCCCAGCATTGACCTTATTCAAATATACTGCATTCACTTGTTAGCCCCCCCGGGCATACTACACTCCGGCTAGGATCCACTGGAGCTCTAGGCCTCCCGCATTTGGGTTGCGCGCCCACCCAGCTTTGACCTTAGTTGCAGAGATATACTGCATTCACTCCAGGATGGCTCCCCGGGCTTTACTACACTCACCCCTGGATCCAGCTGATCTGGGGCCTGCCCCGCATTGGGGTTTTGCGCGGCACCCAGCATTGACCTTAGTTGCAGGATAACTGCTTCCTCTGTGATAGCCCCCGGGGCATCTCATTACTGGCTAGGATCCAGCTGGGCTCTGGGCCTGCCGCAGTTGGGGTTGGCGGCGCACCCAGCTTGACCTTAGTTGCGAGATAACTGCATTCACTCCGGATGTCCCCGGGCTACTACATTCACTGTCGATACCCCTAAGAAATAAAAAGTTCCAAACTGGACCGGGTTCCCACCATGGCCACCAAGTTTTTGGGGGGGGGAAATTGTTGTCAGATCTGAATGGATGGAACAGGACTTAGATCTAAACAACCAGATCGACTATTATTTGATGTCATTTTCCGAACGCAGACACACTGGATTCGATGTCAGCTTAGACACTATAAACCAGAGTCGATAAAGAAGTTTCCCCGTTGGGGAGGTCCTCTAACTCCCTATACCGCCCTGGGGAAATAAAAAGTGGGTTTTTGGGGTTTGGAATCTAACGTTCCCCGCGACATCTGTGGGACGATTTTGGAATACGCAATAAAACACGCACTTTTTTTACTAGTCGTTGACGAAGAATGGCGTGAAACGTCAAAAAAATTAAATACGATCATGTTGGGGAATGTTTTTCCTAAAAAAACTCTCTTTTTTTGTGAGGTTTTCTGATGGAGTGATCTATCTTTGGATTAGGGCGTTGAAGATTTCGATTTGATTTACCAAGGGCGTACTTCGTTTGAAAACTTATTGTGGCCTTGGGCCCAGGCACACTTCGTCCGTAAGGGTTAACAAGGGTATTCAATTTTTTCGCACGAAAAAGTCAAAGATGCCCCGCGCAAAACTTTATAGTCAATAAAAAATCAAAAATAAATCGTTTTAAAAAGGGTAGGGCACGGGCTAAAATGATTGAAATAAAATTGAAGTTTTCGTTTCGTCTGTCATTTGTGATTTCAGCGTCACTGCACTCGATAATCACTGACCGTATTTAGCGTGCAGTGCTTTTTTAGTTTAACATTTGAGCCGCCCTCAGCGCGCAGAGCGTTAGATTCCGTTTTGACTTGGGAGTAAGGGGACCTCCCCAACGGGGAAACTTCTTTATCGACTCTGCAATAAACAAAGGGAATTTTTATTCATTTAGTCACAAAAACGAAATTTAAAATATCGTCGAGTAACTGTCGTTTGAAATTTGAATGGCATGTCTCGGACACACCCATGTGTTGGCAAGGTGCGAGTTGACGGCTTTGGGAGAGGGGGGGGGGGGGGGGGGGGGGGGGGGGGGGGGGGGGGGGGCCCCAAGTATATTATCTGTGTGAGCTGATAGGGGTTTGGGGCGAACCGGCGAAGCCCCAGCCGCACGAGACAATATTTTTAGGTGTATTATTGCCCTCGAGATGGCATTAGAAGCGATCAGAGGTATTATTTTGCAAGGAATATTTGTGTCAAATTGAGTGACGCATTATTTATTAACATTACGAGATAAAGTCACTTGGTGTGATACGAGATGGGAATCCAGAGGTGGGGATTTAGCCATCCCCGGCGGGGATACCTTTCAGTAAAACAGAGCCAGGGATGAAATTACCAGAGGGGGGAAATCCCCCCCCCATTCCCCCGTCAATTCGCACCCTATTGGGAGTAGGCCTACCTAACTAGCTACGTCATCACACGACCACTGATGGTGGGGTGCCGAGTATTCACATGTAAAGTAAGGGTGACGCTGGCCCCGACCCCCGACCCCAGGATCACCAAGACATTCTGTATCATCCTTGTTGAAGGCCAACACAAGAAAAACCCACAGGAAGAAAAGAGATACAATGGGGAGCTCCACTTCCTAAATTATCTTAAATATTACAATTTTTAATCTTTGAACTTGTCCTTAATAGGGTACGCTGAGCTTAGCCCAACTCAAATGCGCGCAAACAGTTGTTGATGATTTCTGCTGAACGGTTGGTAATATCATTACCAAGTTTTGAATGGATGTTAATAAAGTACTTTTATATTGATATCCGTAATTGGTTGCACAAAATAAGCCTTAAAGATCCATTGCGAGACATAAGTCCAAAACGTGAAAAAATGGGAAATCCAAAAGAAGGATTACAATTCTGGAAATTCCCACCAAACCGTTTATCTTACGATAAAACCAAATTGACCTGTCCGTTCACATGGATTTATACGTTGTTATCCATTATGCAAATTTGAGTTAAAAAAATCTTTTCACTTGGAATAAATTCCCGAAGTTGACCAAAATAATGAGTAAATTTTGGTGAATTCACTAAATTTTAATTCAAAATCAATGAATTAATTTAGGAATATGCATAATGGATAACATAGATTTATTCTTTATAAAAGTTAGTGTGAAATTTGATAATGGTGTTGGTTTTGATGGTGGTGTTTGGTGGGATAACCGTTTACCCGAAAAAGCCAGAAAGCTGAGCGCCTAAACTCGCCTCCGTTCTAGCCTCAGCATACCCTCTTAACGCGTTGCTTTAAAAATACACAATTTATTGGATAAGCGAAGCAAAGACTTCAATTTCACTGACCCCTCAAAAAATTTAGCTCCAATGTTTTTGTTTTTTTTGGGGGGGGGGTCTGTTTGTTCGCACGATACCATACCGGGCAAACGGCATATGCGATCTCGATGAAAAATTGAGGGGACCTTCAAAATCTCTGAACTTAGACCTACCACGTTTTTGGGTACAATCGAAGAAATATTTTTCGTGAATATCGTACTTTTACGATTTTTTCCGATTTTTTTGTGCGATTTTTTCGTGTCATTTGGGCCGATTCTGACCAAACAGGTGGGGCTACAACGTTCTGAAAGTAAAAGTTGACAAAGTTAGCCAGAATCCTTAGAATAACGGTTTTAATATGAGTTTTTTTAGATTTATAATAACAATTAACAAGTAACAATAGAAACTTGACAACAATCACACACAATGCATTCAAAAAGCACTTGCAAAGGAAAAGTGGTCCTACGCAAACTAAATACTTACAAAAAAGCTCATCCTTCAACGCGGTGGGACTTAAGCGTTTTCCTAGTACCCAGAACAAACTACTAGATCACAGATATATAAACTTAGAAAAATTGGATGAACTGTTTCTTGGAAAGTGTTTAGTGGGCGATGTTGATCTTGGCACTAAGCATATTCTCAAAAGTAGGAACAGGTCTCGGCTTCGAGGTGATGGTGGCAATAGGCTATTTGCACAAATTCTCTAAGTGTATTTTTTCGATAGCCACTAACACCCTATAGAACACACAAAAAAAATTGGATCTCTACATTTTTTAGTTTGGCCGTAATATTGTTTTTAGTTTTCTTGGTCAAATTAGCGTTTTGAAACGCACCTGGTCGCGCGCCATTTTCGTGACGTCACCGGCCATGTAGGCTACCAGCGGACGCATTGGGATAACACGCGCAGGGGCCCTGCTTTCGCGGCAATCAGCAATAATTGATCGAATTATAAGTATTGTGTTGTTCCTTAATGCACTAGCACTTGTGTAGCTACGCTACATAAACTGTATTTTAGTGTTCCCAAAGATTTGAGGCGTAAATCGACATTTAGCATATTATAGGGAATGTTGTGGTTGCCAATATGAACTTTTAACTGTAGGCCGACCTATATGCCCGGCCTATAGGCCTGTAATCTCGGGGGTTATGCACGGTAAAACATAGTTGTTTGGTACGTTATATTCGTTATTAATTAGTGG
This sequence comes from Sweltsa coloradensis, assembly GCA_024449915.1. Lineage (NCBI taxonomy): Eukaryota > Metazoa > Arthropoda > Insecta > Plecoptera > Chloroperlidae > Sweltsa > Sweltsa coloradensis. Next base: position 7,304 of record JAMZAV010004002.1, on the reverse strand, counting down.
TGGCATTGTATTATGATAATTAATTATTAATAATAATTTATCTTACTATATAAGTTGCACGAATGTATTTTTTTGTATGCATTACCCTTCTAGGCGTCAAATAGCCAACCTACGTGAAAGTGAAAATCCTGATCGCTAACCTCACGGTGGTAAATTAACATGAGTTGTGGTTGCCAAAAATAGTATGTTAGTAATTAATGTCCGTGAGCCTTTAAAACTATTTTCTAGTATATAAAAGTGCAAAATGAACTTGTGTAGGCCGAGCTATATGCCAGGCCTACAATCTCGGGGGTTATGCACGGGAAAACATAATTTTTTGGTACGTTATATTCGTAATTAATTAGTGGTGGCATTGTATTAAGATAAATTAAAATTACTCATGTGTCTTACTGTATAAATTAGGGCCTTCAAATTCCAACTCGACACCTTCTCGCGGTTTGGCCCGTGAATAGGGGAGTTTCACTCCCTGAAACTAATGGCGAGCTCTGGGTCGTCGTCGGGGAACCCCTTCCCTTTGACTACCTCCCCGACGGCGACAACAAAGACAACACGGACGGATGATGACACAGACTGAGACGACCACGACGTGGGGGAACCTTTGCCCTCCCCATATGCTTGTGGCTGGTTCTGACCAGCACAGGCCTGCCCACCCCTTGTCCCCCCGCGTCATCCCTTACGTCCCTCCCTTCGTCTCGATTAGCCAAGTTGCATAAATATGAGACGTAAAGCAATATACAATACATGAATATATTTACTTGTATACATTACCCTTCTAGGCGTCGAATAGCAAATCTACGTGAAAGTGAAAATCTTGATCGCTTACCTCACGGTGGTAAATTAAGATGAGTTGTGGTTGCCAAAAATAGTATGATAATTATTAATGTCCGCGTGAGCCTTTAAACTATTTTCTAGTCTATAAGTAAGTAAGTGTATAAGTGCGAAATTAACTTTTAGAGGCCGAGCTATATGCCCGGCCTATAGGCCTACAATCTCGGGGGTTATGCACGGGAAATCGTATTTGTTTGGTTCGTTATATTCGTAATTAATTAGTGGTGGCATTGTTTTATGAATGATAAATTACTCATGTGTCTTACTGTATAAATTACATGAATATATTTTCTTGTATACATTGCCCTTCTAGGCGCCGAATAGCCTAACCTATACGCGTTTCCAAGCAAAGATAGATGGCAGCACTAAAACGCAACATGTCGGACCGATCGGTGATAGAGGCGAGCTGCTTACGGCGGGCGCTGTATATTCAGTTAGGTTCAACTTGATTTTTGTTACATTTCTGATCATTTGCGAAAACATTGTTAATTATGTCATATCGTCCGCGTATTTTATTAGTAAAATTCGAAAGTTTTGGTGATCGTCTTTATTAAAAACGGGAATTTAATGGCATTTTAAATTACAACAAATAATTGAGATTATTTGATGATATTAGCTCGAAAAGAAAAAACCAAACTGTTAAACTATTAAATACAGAAACAAGTGTATCAAATAATGTTGAATGATGAAGATCGATGATATTTTGCCAAGAAAATGTTGACCACCAATACTAATAATTTCAGTAATTTACTTGCTATCTAAAAATCAAATAGCTTCTAGCATAGCCCCACACTTGTTTTGCACGTTTTCTACAGCAATCGGAGTAGGCTTATATAGATTTATCTTCTATTCACTTAGGACTACTGTGTTTTTTTTTAAATATACATTTTATTAAAAGTAGGCCTATTGAATAGCTGATGGCCTATTTTTATTATTGTTTTGTATGTCAATAATGGCATGACGCGTCATTCTGCAGACAGCTTTAAAATCTTGTAGGTCATATCATTATACTTATTCGACTGTAATAATATAAATCGTATTTATTATGATATTATGTATAATATTATGTAATAAATGAACAATGACGGTAAACGGTATATGTAGGCCTACATTAATTATATAAAATAGAAAAGGAGTTGGGACTTGTGTATAAGCCCTAATGCAATTATTATTATTTTTGTTATTGTTTTGTTATTATTATGACTTTATTTATATTAAATTATCATAATAAAACTAAAGAAGTATATCTCAATTAATTAAAAGTGCCATAAGAAGCGAGCGATACTGTATGTGTGTGTTTACTATGAGTTGTGAACATTCTTGACGGTTTGAATTTGATTTAGTATTTATCGTACCCTGTTAGCCTATATTTAGTATATAGCCTATAAATACCAATGATTTATTATGATATTACAATTAGAGAATTGTAATATGGATACAAAAATGCCATCCTCGGTGTCTCATGGGTGCATGGGGCGCAGGTCTGAATATAGTGATATTATTCTGGTGGACATGGTCTCGAATCCCGCATATTGGAGAGCGATTTTATCATTTTGGTGCACCCCCATGCTTTTGAATATCATCAATTAACAACATTTTGGGAGAGCAACGACAATGTACCTGTGATTGTACATTTTATAAGTGACAAACACGGAATGACATGTGTTCTTCATGGTAAGCACATAGCGCGCTCCTCCGACTATCACTGATCGGACAGTTGCATTTTTCGCCACCAGGTAGCAACCCCTTTGCTTGGAAACGCGTATACTTGAAAATCCTAGGGTGGTTTCGCGCACAGAGGTTTTGCGGGAAAGTTAATTTGGGTAGGTTTGTACGTTATCATCGAATGGCAGTGAAGTATGGTTAATTACTCATTTACCTATTAGAATCAGAGACTTCTGGTTAATTAATATTATTAGCCTCTGCCTTCCTTGATTCCATAATATTCTGCCATGGTAGGCGGAGGCCTGCGTATTGGATTTGCACGTCAACCAAGCAAGTCCACTACCTCTACGAGCCTCTTACATGGCGGGTGACGTCACGACCAATCAGAGCGCGTTATCGGTTGCCACGGCGGCATTTGAAAATTACGCATTTTCAAACACAGTTTTCTTATAGAATACATTTTTTTAAACGTTCAAACCAAGTTTTTTGTGTTTAGAATTTAAAATGCATCAGGAAACACCCATTAATCAGCATTTTTGAACTTCTTGCATATACCCCATTGATGCAAGAACTGAAGCTTACAGTTTGTCAATTTATCCTCGTGCGACAAGACTGTGGAGAGAACTTCCTCTGGATCTGAAGGCTCTCAACATGATGGCACTGGATTTCAACAAACTTCTCCGGGAATCAATCAAGTAGAAGTTCTATTATTTTCTAAAAGAGATTTGTAAAATTATTTTCATTACTCTTTTCATTTCAAATTTGCTATATTTTTATAATGGTTAAATTTAATATATTTTTATGTGAACAATGTTATATAAGCTAGGCCTTGCTAGTTGGTTGAATGTTTGTATTGTGTTTTTTTTAATTTAATTTAAATTTTTTTTTGTTTAAACTTATGCCAAGCACATTATTGTAAATTTTAATTATCAACTTTAATATCAATTTTATTATATTTACCATTCTTCTCATCTACAAATCTCTTTGTGATATTCCTAATGATTATGTAACAATGATCATTTAATACGGTAATAATAATAAATAAATATATATTACATATTGCGACTAAATGATTTCAAACTATTGAGTCTGCAATGCCAGTGACATTTGACTCGTCAGGCGGATGGTATGGTGGTCACTAAAAATCAGCTAACTACATACATCTGCGTTTTGTTTGCATGTAGCTAGCTGATTTTTAGTGGCCACCATCCCCCTGACGAGTCCTAGAAGGACGAAATGCGTCGTGAATTAAGGTAACAAACTACTTTAAATTAGCTGCAGTTGTCATCAGCCGGTGAAATGTTTTGTTGGCCCCAGCCCTTCAGGCTGGGATTTATGTTCTCTTTGCTTTCCCAACCTGTCAACCCTTCTCAAATCTTAACAGATTTAATAATACATGATTGCATTACGAGTTACTTTATCATTACTTTTATTTAGTCTGGGGGAACATACTGGGCGTCTAGGATATAATATGGCGTTTTACAGGATCGTTTAGCCGTACGTGCTCTTGAGCAGTTGTAAAGCACAGTATCGGGCCTATGTTACCGGGAGACAACTAGTTTAGCAACTGGAGGCGATCCTACTTCATCCCCCTAAAAAAGTAAATCGAATAGAAAACACCTGCCGAAAATTTTGCCAGGAAAAACCGGCCGCTTCCACCACTCTGAATCCGACAAGGGAGTGGAGCAATTTTCGAAAACAAGGAAAATCCCAAGATAATTTTTTATACTTTAGTTTACGAAATCAGGTACTGGAATTGGACGGGATTATGAGGGCGAAAGAAACTCATAAAGGGACGTTAAATTCGTTCCAAGTTTCCACGAAATAGTAACTTTTCACGTAACAAGTTCCCGATGTAAGGAAAGGAACGCGTCAAAGTTCCTGAAAAAGTAAAGTTAAAGTTCGAAGACTGGGAATAGGACACATGGTTACAGTTGGCACACAGCTATTTGCTCGGCCGGTAAGAACCCGACTTACCTGAAACTTTACATGATTGTCAATGGACAGCCCTACAGTTTTCAGCCAGGATCAATCCGAGAATATGGTTAATTTGAGTATTTTTAACAGAATATCCAAAATCACAAAAATCATTTTTTAGAATAATATTTTTTAAAGTGTTTGTTGTGAAGAACCCTGAGCTACCTAAAATATCAAACATGTGGTTCCAGTCTGTCGAGCGCAGGAATTTGCTTAAAACGCATGTCCTATATCCTAAATGACTTTTGATTTGACAGGCTCTCTAAAATAAAGTAATGATAGTTGGATGTAATACATAATTATATTGATTGCCCCGACTGGAATTCTAACCCATAACCTAATGCGGGCTTATGGTTTTAAAAATCATGCATTCATGTAATATACACTATATATTATTAAATTTATGAAATAATAATGAATAAATGAATAAAAATATAATAATAATTTCATCAGTCTGGTTGCTGGTAGGGAAAAGGTCAATGCAGACAATCTCACCAGATAATAATACACAAATATGTTACATAGTAAGTATTTAATAGCCTGTATGATATTATGTACATGTTAGAGCTTACATGATACATTTCACCTTAATAAAACTATCAGCATGATATTATTACATACAAGTATGACAGCTTAAATAACATTCTAAACACACTTGTATTGATCATAACACTCCACACTAGGACCTGTTGCATAGACAATCATAAAACAACAGAGCTGGAGAAACATAATATATTACTAGTTACTATAGGTAGAAAGTACAATCTACTTTCATCTCATTTAGAAACCAACACACTCAGGCACGTACTAGACACATTTGTAATAATTCTTTGTATAGAATCCATTCAACTACATCAGTTCAGTCTAGAAAAATGTTAATTATCAAGAAAAAAAAATATAATGATACATAGTTTAGTTTACAAAATGAAAGTTACATGATTAATATATTTTTACACAAAAGAACAGCATCACTGAAAGAAGCCCACATAAGCACAGTGCTGATGTGTGGGCAGTTACAAGGCATTAAATGTGTCAAAAATCACAAGGTCGGCAAAGTTATAGTTACAATTAATAGATGAAAAAATTTGCAAGGAAGCAATTTATATGGTAAAATTCCTATTTTTTTTTTTTTTTTACCTGGATCTGGGTACCTAATGCTAGAAACTTGAAACTAAACTAAACTAAAGAAATACAATGCAAGTTCATTCACTTAGTTCATACAAAGTAAAATTCTTGAAAGAGATACCATTCATCATTGACAGAGATACGTGCATAAAGCATTTTCAAGTGTCATTTTATAGCGTTTTGGCATCTATTTTTTGGCCACTTTCAAAATCTTGTAAAGGGAAGTTTTTCATATTTTATAACTGAGTTTATAGTATAAACTTTATATTACCAACATATTTAAAATAGCTCACAGACTCAACAGTCTTACCATCCACAATATCATGAATAGGATCTTGATTTAAAATTCTGTTTTTCATAACCTTTGATGATGTGATCACCATACATTTAGATTTGGTTACATTTAGTTTAAGCTTGTTTGTCCTCAGCCAGTTAGGAGTTTTTTTAGGAAACAATTCACTAATTGACATTCATCTTTGAAACATTAACCTGAGTATGACAATATAATATCGTCTGCAAACAGATCGATGAACATCTAAAACTTGTCTCGACTTACATTAAACATATCATTTATATACAGAATAAACAATACAGGACCCAAGACAGACCCTTAAGGTACCTCGTAGTTAATATAAGCTTCTTTGGACTATCATTGGCAGCGACATTGCAGTATCTTGTTATTTGCCGTCTGCCTGTTAAATTGCTCCTTAACCAATTCAGAGCATTCGGCAGTACTTGGCCATTTAAAAATTAATATTAAATATCATGTACAGATTAAAATAACTTTAGTTTTTGTGGCGTATCCATATATGACTGGTTAGGTGGAAAAATGACATTGTTATATCGGAACTTGCAACTAACCCGCTGAATGTAAAGAGAATAACAACGCTTATCGTATAAGTAAGAGTAATAAGAAATAAGTAATAAGTACCGTAGTAATAAAGAGTAATCTTGTAGTAAAGAGTAGAAGGAAGAGTGTAAGAAATAATAATACATCAACATAAATATGTAAAACATATGATTATGATTTAATTTAAAATTAAAATTAAATTAAATTAAAATTGAATAGCATCGTAGAGAATGGCAAGCACGGATTACCCAACACAGGAGCAAAGCTTCTTAGCCAACTGATTGTCTAGAGGATACGAAAATTAGAAAATATGTCGCCCACCCAACTTAACCCTCGCCTTAATTTCTTTTTCCAGAAATTTCTTGGAATTGCTTGTAAAGGTTGTCCAGCACCAAGAGCATCGGCAACAATTCACTGTGTGAAGTCACATTCAGTTATCATGACACACACTGACGGGCGGACGGAAGAACAGAAAACTGATTTTGCTCCCTTATGAAGTTATTATATTAACCTGAGTACAAACTAAAGACACAGCTTTAACAAAATATTATCAGGAGTTTAAGATCTTTCCTTGGGATTTAAAACCACATTAACTATATAAACTCTCCTGTTATAATATACATCACGTTTTAGCCCATCCTTCTGTGTGTACAATTATTGTGTCAAGACTCACAATGTAACGAGAACATGACCTCATATTGACAAGTTTTTTGGAAGCCCCTCCCGTTCAACAACAAAGACACAGAACATGTTTGGTGACCCTGGGAATCAAGGCCCCACCCAAAGTCAAAGATTTCTATCAATCCGTCATATCCATAAAAATGCAGATAACACAGAGAAAGGATAACATGGATAAAGT
>JAMZAV010004001.1:0-47544 GCA_024449915.1 Sweltsa coloradensis | reverse complement strand
AACTTGTTTAAGTATAATAATTATTTATTATTTAATATTTTTCAAACACAGCACTCCTAATTTTTACTGGGAAAATCGTTTTAGTATTCAACAGCTATTTCCGTCGACAAGTTAATACAAACAAGAATCATAATATTATCAAAAACATATATTAAAACAAGCAAAGACAATAGCCAAGGTAGTCAAAATATTAACAATAAAAATACGGAAATAGCTGTTGATGTAAAACGCTTATCAATTTTACATGAACAATATCCGTTGAGTAAAAAGCTTTGTGATATGTCACTCCTTTGTGATTTTTTTACTTTACGCCTCTATCCTTGCAACGTGGTATCCGAAATGGTCAGCAGTGATAGATGAGACGTGTTGACTAAACCCGGGCGAATACATTTGTTTACTGTTTTATTTTTATTTTCAGAATATTAGTTTTATTTATTTTGATATGTCCAAAACGTGTCCTTGATTTATGTTAACCATAAAAATGTGTATATGGAAATTGTACAAAAAGCTGTAAATTATAAATGAATAAAGATTTTATAAAAATAAAAATAAATACACTGAATCAGGACCGAAACTTTCAGAGGTGCCTCTTGCTTAGAGTCTATCGATGCAATGATGCTTTAGCGACAATGAGAGGTCACAGATGAAGGTGACGAACAATTACAAATTTCACTGCCTGAAGCGGGATTAAAACCGCCGAACTCGCTGGCCTTTCTCCCAAACATGACTTATGAGACATCGTGGATGACTTTCGGTTCAGAATTCTTCACGTCTCTGTTAACAGCTAAGAACTGGCTCAATAAATTAAAGTGTGAATATCGTGTGAAATATTTTATCGCGTGCCCATCACCTTCGCCACTATTATCACAATAATATCGCCTATCACATTAATCTTTGCAAGACGATGATTACCTTAATACGGTGCTCACGATTGCTCAGATACGATCTCCTTACACCCATCTTCGCGAAATTATTTACCTTTTCACCATTTACTCGATCTCTTCGATTACTCTCACAGTACGAATTATTGTTATTACCTAAATAAGCTTGTTTAAATGCATTTTCAACGGATTATCAAGTAATCAAAAACACGATTATAAAAGTCGAAAGAATTCGAGTATAAAACTTTTGAACAGGTTTGAATTGCGAAATTCACACGGATGTTAATTATTTTTAAATAATGAACTTGTACTTGAAATTGGATGTAGTCGGGCAGTAAAGCTAGAGTAACATGAACATTTTATAATTAACCTGATCATGTGTGTGTAATATGCTGCGCGTGGGATGTTTGCTGGCGCAGCTGTTAGCGCTTCCTGTGACGACAGAATGTGGGTCAGGGTGGTCTAAGAGGAGCAGGTTTCAGTGAAGATGGTACCGGATATAAACATTACAAATTAGTCTTTGCTCTTCATTAGATATTGTTATTTTCAACCTTCCCAGGTGTTGGGCCCATGTCTTGTACCCTTTTCGTGACTACAACTATATGAAATGGTGTGAGAAAGTATAAGTTTTGAATATAAATATGTATTTATTTATCATCTATCCTGTTCAGTTATAATAACTGATTTACAAAGGAGGACAATATATAAACACAGATAATAACAATAATACAATAAAAACAATAATTATAACACAATAATAACAAGTAATAAGCAAATTTCGAAATAATAATATTTCAACAATGTACACATTTACGGCAACTAATAAAAAAATTATTTTAAAACAGTGATTAAATCAATGTATTACAAGTGACAGTTGAGTTATTGTTTAATTTAAAGAAATAGAAAATAAGGGCAGCTATCACGCCCTAAAAATGGACGAAAGAAAAAACAAAAAAATGAGAGGGGAAAATGATTTGTTAGACCATGGTTAGACAATACCACGCACTAAACGAATAATATGAAGATTTCCAAAAATCAGAAAAGGCAATTGAAAAATTATATAAAAAAATTCAAAAGAAAACACCGAAGGGAATCTTTATTTTTTAATAAGTAAAAGTAATAAGGAAGGGCCGAATAACATCATTCGCCTTTTAACTGAGGAATTGTACAGTACTGTTTACTTATTTTACGTGAACATGGATTGAAGTTGAACGTGAGTTGCATTTCATATTATTTATATGTTATTCGTATCAGTGAAAGTAAACACGTTCTTTAATTATCTTAGATTGATTTCGTATTTTTAAATGTTTCAATGAACTCCCACATTGGTCAGCATACCGCCGTGCCTTAAACAAAACAACACATGCACGGGAGGATAATATCAAGTGCAATACAACAGCTGATACACCAGAACATCTTCAGGGTAGACCTAATCAAAGTTACAGCTTCATGGTTTGTGGTCTCCAAGTCACTTCGTCTAGTTGTGTGGAGTCCGAAGTCACTTAGGTCGCGGCCCATGGTTGATAAACTGCTCTATATAATATAATCATTTTAAAAATTAAATAACTCCCTAGATGTATTTGTCTTATTGCCTAAAGAACTAGAACGGAAATTTAATTTCCCCTATCAATTATTTTATTTAAAATAGCAAAATTTCTTGATTTAAAATATCATCGTCACAACTGAACATTCATAGAACAAAGCGAATAGTTTTAAATCTTTAACAATGAATGCAAATTGTGTTCAGTTCATGGTCGATATTCATGAAAATATCATCGTGATTCTATTATAATAATATGCTAACATTCATCACGACAATAGAGAGATTGAATTCACATCCTCCTCGTTCGAAGAGTTGTTTTATATTCAATTCTGATTGGCAATGATGTTCATTCTATATAGAACAAACATATTATCTTACCATATTATGTTTCAATTGGCCGTTCAATTACAACTGAAACATTATTAACATGCAATTTGATTGAAATTGATGCTAGAAATAACTGCAGTGCACTCAAACACAATAATATGTTTTATCTTTGTAGTGCAAAGATGGAAATATCACATTAAATAACACGGTATTTGCCACCATCTTCGGGGATACAGTAGGACATAGTAACTCACAGGGCGGAAGTTCCGACATCACTAAGCTTGAAGTAGCGAGGAAAAGAGACCATGAAATATCTGACGCTGAAGGCAACGTTAACAAAATAGATGCTAGAAATAACTGCAGTGCACTCAAATACAATAATATGTATTATCTTTGTAGTGCAAAGATGGACATATCATATTAAATAACACTGTGTTTGCCACCATCTTCGGGGATACAGTAGGACATAGTAACTCACAGGGCGGAAGTTCCGACATCACTAAGCTTGAAGTAGCGAGGAAAAGAGACCATGAAATATCGTGACGCTGAAGGCAACGTTAACAAAATAGATGCTAGAAATAACTGCAGTGCACTCAAATACAATAATATGTATTATCTTTGTAGTGCAAAGATGGACATATCATATTAAATAACACTGTGTTTGCCACCATCTTCGGGGATACAGTAGGACATACAGTAACTCACAGGGCGGAAGTCCCGACATCATCAAGCTTGAAGTAGCAAGGAAAAGAGACCATGAAATATCGTGACGCTGAAGGCAACGTTAACAAAATAGTTGCTAGAAATAACTGCAGTGCACTCAAATACAATAATATGTATTATCTTTGTAGTGCAAAGATGGAAATATCATATTAAATAACACTGTGTTTGCCACCATCTTCGGGGATACAGTAGGACATAGTAACTCACAGGGCGGAGGTTCAGACATCACTAAGCTTGAAGTAGCGAGGAAAAGAGACCATGAAATATCGTGACGCTGAAGGCAACGTTAACAAAATAGATGCTAGAAATACCTGCAGTGCACTCAAATACAATTATATGTATTATCATTGTAGTGCAAAGATGGCAATATCATTAAATAACACTATGTTTGCCACCATCTTCGGGGATACAGTAGGACATAGTAACTCACAGGGCGGAAGTCCCGACATCACTAAGCTTGAAGTAGCGAGGAAAAGAGACCATGAAATATCGTGACGCTGAAGGCAGCGTTAACAAAATAGATGCTAGAAATACCTGCAGTGCACTCAAATACAATAATATGTATTATCTTTGAAGTGCAAAGATGGAAATATCATATTAAATATCACTGTGTCTGCCACCATCTTCGGGGATACAGTAGGACATAGTAACTCACAGGGCGGAAGTCCCGACATCACTAAGCTTGAAGTAGCGAGGAAAAGAGACCATGAAATATCTGACGCTGAAGGCAACGTTAACAAAATAGATGCTAGAAATAACTGCAGTGCACTCAAATACAATAATATGTATTATCTTTATAGTGCAAAGATGGCAATATCATTAAATAACACTATGTTTGCCACCATCTTCGGGGATACAGTAGGACATAGTAACTCACAGGGCGGAAGTCCCGACATCATCAAGCTTGAAATAGCAAGGAAAAGAGACCATGAAATATCGTGACGCTGAAGGCAACGTTAACAAAATGGTTGCTAGAAATGGAGGCGCGGAATAGAGCACAACGGAATAGGGCACAACGGAACAGAGCACAAACCGAACATTTCCGAATCGAGCGGGGTTGCCAAATTTAATGTTGTGTGTTCGGATCCGTTTTCAGAACGGATTACCGCACACCAGTAATTTGTGTGATGTATTCCGGTTGTGAGCGGAGTACAGCACAATGTGTTGACACTTAGCCGTGTGTGCCCTGTTTCGGATTCCCGTGGATTCTAGCCCATATTTTGTGCGCTGTTCCGTGTGGTAGTTTGTGCGCTGTTCCTGTCCAGCACGGATTACCGCACACATGTTAGCGTGTGTGCTCAGTTCCGGATCCAAACGGATTACAGCACACATTTGTGCTCTTGTTCCTGTCCAGAACGGAGTAACCGCACACACATTGGCATGCGTGCGCTGAAAATCGAAGATCTTAAATAGGCTTTATCTGGGACAAATCGGTCTTCAATTTTGTTCATCATGATTTGTTAATTAATTATGTTTTTCATGTTTATGTGTATGACAGTTGTCTGATAAACTATCTGACCTTCCTAATTAGCACGATAAATAAATACTTAAAACTTATTGCCATACATTTGATCGTAATTACTTTTTTTTACACAAATCGTATTTAATTTTCTAAATACAAATTTACACAACAATATTCTTAGTATAAATTAAAATTGAAATATATTCATGTTTCCGACATCCTCTAAAATTTATAATTCTTACATCAAATTCTCCTTACAGCTCCTAACACAAAAGAGTTGCGTGTACGTACACTACACACGATCTATTCGGCGTTGTTCAGCGCCCCCAAAATTTATACCAATACCTCCCAACATTGATATGTTATAATGGTCTTTTTAGTCAGTGGTAGGATAGGGTGTTAGGATATTTTGGTTTATTTGGAATAAGGGCGTGCGTCAACCGTTAAGTGATAATGCACCTCTCTAGCCTAGGAGATGTGGGGAGGAGGGCCCATGCTGGTCATAACCAGCCACGTGTAGGTGGAGGAAAAGCGTTGTGGTCGTCTTCGTCTTTGTCTTCGTCGGGGAGGGGGGGATGGTCTTCAAGGGAAGGAAAGTAAATGAGGTATGTGAGTGTAGTAATTGGTGTCATCAAAAAATAATTTATTTGTGCGCTCATTCCTGGGTAAAGGTAAATGATTTGTGTACAATGGGAGATATGGAGGGGAGGCCCCTCAGCTATTGTGGTTCTGAAGCGAATTAGCCCCGTAAAATTTTTTGATCCATAACAGTGTCATTGGTGTATTTATCCGATTTTTTTTGCAAAAACCTCACAGAAGATGTATGAAAAAATTGCAGAATTAGGGCGTACAACATTGTAATTTATTGAGATTACAATGATGACTTCGAAAAGTAAGTGAGTGGACGTGGTCCGTCCACAAATCAACTACTGCTGGGTCGAAGCGGGTCGAATTCATTACCACTCCATCTAAAGAAAGGGTGCCATAATTAAAAACGAAAACTACATGCTTTTTGTTTTGTTGTTAATTTTTCAACGATGGTTAAAATTGGGTTTTATTGGATTAAGGGCGTGTCAACCGTTAGGTCATAATGTGACACTCTAGCCTGGGGACATGGGGAGGAAAATCCCATGCTGATCAGAACCAACCACCGCTGTAGGGAGAGGAAAGGGGGGGGATTCTCACGTAGTGGTTGTCACCGTCTTTGTCATCGTTCGTGTAGTCATGGTCGTCGTCGTCGTCGTCGTCGTCGGAGAGATCGTCAAAGGAAGGGGGTGAGGTCCCCGACGACGATCACTTTATTTGTTTCACTAGGAAAAAAATGTACCCGACAACTATATTCGGGACACTGAGAGTGAGATACCACAAAAAAAACGGGACTCTTCCGGCAAAGCCGGGACGTTTTGTCACCTCTCCTATCTAGACAACTATATTTGATAGCAATGTCCTCCCTAATGAGAGCACCATTTGTAATCAGTGAGTCTATGAGTATTGGTTATTGCCCATTGAAACTATATACAGTGGCGAATTGGACAGCTGGTCGGTCAATACTGACCCGTCTGACGTCGACCGACCGACAAGCACTCATTATTCCCGCAGTGACACGATCCAATTCACACTCCATGCTATGATTGGATGAGCGTAGCGAGCGTAGCGAGCGAAGCGAAGATTCCATTTCACTACACTGGAGAAAAAAATCCGGAATGTTTTTTTTTCTTCCTTTCTTTCTTTCTTTTTTTTGTATTTTTGTGTGTAACACGATTCCGGCTAAACCGATACTCCGATTGCGATGAAATTTTATGGAGGCCTTCGAAATCTCTGAACTTAGAACTGCCACGTTTTTGAGCGCAATCGGAAATTTTTTCTTATAAAAAACGCAATTTTACGATTTTTTTCGATTTTTAAAAATTTCTTCGACTTATAACACCTACACGCTTTATCCGATTGTAATGATTTTTTCACAGAACCTTAATTTTTGTGAATTAAGATATTCGTGTGAAATTTTAGCGTAATTGAAAAATTATTTTCTCATGAAAATCGAAATTTACGGGTTTTTTCTTTTTTAAAACAATTCTTTGACTTATAACAACCTACATGCTATATCCTATTGTAATGATTTTTTTCACAGAACCTTAATTTCATCAATTTATATACTCTTGTTAAATTTGAGCGCAATCGAATATTTATTTCTTATGAAAATTGCAATTTTACGATTTTTTTATTTTTTTTAAATTACGATTTATTAAAAAAATTAAGTTAATTTTTTATTTTATTTAATTTAAATTTAAAAAAATCTTCGACTACGCAATAATTTTTTCACAGAACAACAGAAATCCGCGTTACACATGGCAGCTCAATGCACCAATTACGGTCATCCAACAATGCGGGCGGGACTTAAGCGTTTTCCTAGTAAGTTATCTCACAACCACAAATTACTTACCATTTAATGTATCAATTGGTTGGGAAAAGAGAATTCGATACAATAATGCCCTGTATGTTTGACCAGTGGCGGATCTAGCCCTGATCCGTGGCGGGTGGGAGGCGGTGATTTGTTTTCAAGATTTTCAGATAATTATTATAAAACGGAATGGAACTTGGAAACAGAAGCGTATCCAGAGGGGGTTGGAGGTTGGGGGGGGGGGGGGCGAATGCGGTTTTGCAAAACATGTAGGACTTCATGTTTAATTCTATGATTCCAGTCCCTTATTGCCGAATGCTAAAAATTTGCTAATTTGCAACTTTCAAAGGCCAAAAATACGTTCTTTTTATTTTCTATTTTGTGTTTTTTTAATTTAAGTTTTCAAACTAAATTAAATTATCATTTTCTTTTCCGAATTTTGCAATCAATCATTGATAAAACAACATTTTACAAATAATTTATTGGATGAGCGTAGCGAGCGAAGCGAAGATTCCATTTCACTACAGTGGAGAAAAAAATACGGAATGTTTTTTTTCTGTTTGTATTTTTGTGTGTTTGTTAACACGATTCCGGCTAAACCGATACTCCAATTGCGATGAAATTTTCTAAAGGCCTTCGAAATCTCTGAACTTAGAACTGTGACGTTTTTGAGCTTAATCAGAATATTATTTCTCATAAAAATCGCAACTTTACGATTTTTTCGATTTTTTAAAAATTTCTTCGACTTATTACACCTACATGCTTTATCCGATTTTAATGATTTTTTCACTGAACCTTAATTTTATGAATTAAGATATTCGTGTGAAATTTGAGCGTAATTGAAAAATTATTTGTCATAAAAATCGAAATTTTACGTTTTTTTAAAAACAATTCTTTGACTTATAACACCTACATGCTTTATCCTATTGTAATGACTTTTTCACAGAACCTTAATTTTATGAATTAATATATTCATGTTAAATTTGAGCTCATTCGAATAATTATTTCTTATGAAAATTGCAATTTTACGATTTTTCTTTTTTTTAAATTACGGTTAGTTAAAAAATTTAAGTTAATTTTTTAATTAATTAAATTTTATTTAAAAAGTTTCTTCGACTAAGTAATGATTTTTCACAGTACAACAGAAAATCCGCATAACACATGGCAGCTCAATGCACCAATTACGCTCATCCAACAACGCGCCAGAAAAAGCGTTTGCGAAGCTTCCTAGTAAAAACTACATTGCACGACTAAAGCAAGTTTTACCTGAGCCGATAAAAAAATATGCCGATGTGACAGCACTGAAAGACTGAACCAGCTGAATTGCATGCTGAACTGCGTGCACTCATAATCGTGCATGCAGTGTCAGGTATTTCAGCAGATTTTCATTAGGAACCACCAAAAAGTACGCGAATTTAATCATTGTGATTATTTTTAAATTTATATTTAGTTTCTACAGTACAGATTTAATTCTGGATGCACTTCTAGCTGGTATACTAACACTAATGTAACAATATCAGTCTATACTCTATACGTTTAGGTTTCGCACTACGTAATTAAAAAGTATTATAGAAATCAATCCAGAAATTACAAAATCCATCCCAGCGGGGTATCGAAAACGGTCTCCCGATTGCCGGTCGAGTCTATTACACCTACGAGAGTGTTTCCCGATTAATAAACCTGAGAAATAAAAAATATTACTTTGATTTCACCGTCTGCCGTGTCCCCGCGTGTACACCAAAACAAAATAGTATACAGAGATATTTAACCGTTGGTTTGTTTAAAGCTTTCTCGGTTCTACATATTCATGACTACCTTTTCGGGTAGACCGAGAAAGTGTTGGCAAATTATTACTTATACCTTGAAACACCAACGTTTCGTGGCCGCTGTGGACCACATTGTCAAGGTGACTGAAGATGTTATTGTGACCTGGACCGCCCACTCCTGCGATCCAGGGTCACTTGAGGAGGGGATGAGATGCGACGAGGAAGAAGACGACAAACAATAACATCTTCAGTCACCTTGACAATGTGGTCCACTGCGGCTACGAAACGTTGGTGTTTCAAGGTAATTTAGTAAATAATTTGCCTACACTTTCTCGGTCTACCCTGAAAAGTAGTCGTGAAGTGAATATTTAAACCGTTGTTTTATTTTGTATACCCGCGCCTATACTTCTATCCAGCAAATAATAGGGTAACCATATTTCAAAAAATAAAAACCGGGACGCCAGAGTTCTTGTTTCAGGGTAGGTATAGGGCCTACGTAAAATTGTAAATAAATTTACATTCCGTTTTGAGTGTGCTAAGAAAACTACATTTTCGTTTTTTTCGTTTTTTAAATTTAAATTTTCAATATTTTTAGTCGAAATTCTGTCCAAATTGTTGGAATGCGTTATTCACGCAAGGACACGAATGACAGTCGACACCCGACCCGACGGCCTCAAGGTCAAAACTCGCCCTACGATGAGTATTCACTACGAAGGGTCACGTGATGAAGGTCAATGGTTTGGTCTGCGTCCACCCACTCTACTCCCATCTTTCTCTAATACAACCGACTGTTACTATAATCATTTTTATACGCAAGTTTATCACCCCTCGGTATATATAATATATACATACCGGAACAGGAAAATGCAATGCAATAAATGCATGTAATTGGATGAGCGTAGCGAGCGAAGCGAAGATTCCATTTCACTACACTGGAGAAAAAAATCCGGAATGTTTTTTTTTCTTTCTTTTTTTCTGTATTTTTGTGTGTTTGTCAGCACGATTTCGGCTTAACCAATACTCCAATTGCGATGAAATTTTCTGGAGACCTTTGAAATCTTTGAACTTAGAACTGCCACGTTTTTGAGCGCAATCGAAAAATTATTTCTCATGAAAATCGCAATTTTACGATTTTTTTTCGATTTTTTAAAAATTTCTTTGACATATAACACCTACATGCTTAATCAGATTTTAATGAGTTTTTCACAGAACCATAATTTTATGAATTCAGATATTTGTGTGAAATTTAGTGCAATCGAAAAATTATTTCTCATGAAAATCGAAATTTTACGTTTTTTTTTCTTTTTTTAAAAATTCTTTGACTTATAACACCTACATGGCTTTAACCGATTGTAATATTTTTTCACAAACCTTAATTTTATGAATTTATATATTCGTGTGAAATTTGAGCGCAATCAAATAATTATTTCTTATGAAAATCGCAATTTTACGATTTTTTTTTTCCTTTTTTCAAATTACGATTAATTAAAAAAATTAAAATTAAAGTTTATTTTTTATTTAATTTAAATTAATTTTAAAAAATCTTCAATTTAGTAACGATTTTTTCACAGAACAACAGAAAAATCCGCATAACACATGGCAGCTCAATGCACCAATTACGCTCATCCAACAACGCGGCGGGACTTAAAGCGTTTTCCTAGTTTATATAACTAGGAAGCTTCGCAAACGCTTTTTTAGGCGCGTTGTTGGATGAGTGTAATTTTTTTTTTAAACGAAAAAAGCGTAAAATTGCGATTTTCATGATAATTTATTTTTCGATTCCACTCAAATTTCACACCAATATATTAATTCATACAATTAAGGTACCTACTGTAGAAAAATCTTATAAAAATTATTTTTCGATTGCGTTCAAATTTCACATTTTTTTTAAAAAATTCATAACATTAAGGTTCTGTGAAAAAATCATTACAATCGGATAAAGCATGTAGGTATTATCCGCCCCCAAATACAAAAATTGGTAAAAAAAAAAAAAAAAAAACGGCAGCCAAGCTCTCCTTCAAATGTCTTCGGCTGTGTATGTTGTGAGATATAGAAGTTGAGCCAAGCATTTCATTTCTTTCTTTCATTTTCAAAAATTACTTGGCCATTGAATTTGGTTCATTACGAGAACCCGAAAAAGTCAATGGCCAAGTAATTTTTTTTTTATGATTTTGAGTTTAAAATTTTTACTTTTTTACCACGAAAATGATTGGCTTGGCGCTCGTCAACAGGCGAAATGATCTTACTTCTTTTCAATGCAAAACTAGGGAGAAAAAATGAAAAATGCTTGGCTCAACTATCTCACAGCATTCAAAGCCGAAGACTTTTGAAGGAGAGCTTGGCTGTCGTTTTTTTCCCCCCATTTTTTGTATTTGGGGGGATATCACATCTTTTTGTTGTTTGTTTCATATCAAGGCGTGAAATACGTAAAATATGTGAAAAGGAGGATACAGTGCCTTTAAAACAGATTGTCTAGAAACAAAAGCTAGCATCTTTTGTTTTTGTTTACAATCTGTAGTTGGCAATATACAATGTTTTTATTAAATTTCCTGTGGTTAATGTCGTCTTGGGTTTTTGTGTGAATGATTTGTTGACCGGGACTATAACACATTGACGCTTATTTTAATCAGCAATTAAAATATTCAAATTGTATTAAATACGATCTAACGTTTTTCCAAAGTTAAGGGTGGTAGGGAACAGTGGGGTGAAATATCGCTTGCCTCCCGGCGGATTATTATTTTTTATATTAATATGCACCATCATGCCAAATTTCATGCTGATAACTCATTCGTTGCCTAGGTAAAATAAGCTAGAATTCGATGCTTACTCATTTTCGTCAAACAGTGACTTCCTTTTCAAAATAACTGATCAATTGGGCATTCCTTCAAAACTTGCATTGTAATAACGATTTTTTAACTATCGGAGAAGAAACACACTTGCATTTCGCGCCACACTTGTTAAAAAATAAGCACGCTCATTGGTTCGTATGTGTCGGCCCACCTAGTCAGCCAATAGGATTCTGTCTATTGGCTGAGGAGTAGCGGGATTACAAATTCACGTTTTCAGTCCACGATTTAACAGAACATAATATTTTCCTATTGTTGATTGTTAGCCACTCTCAGCTAAATCATAGATTTAAAACGAATCGTAAAATTGAGTTTATATTATATAAGGGGTGATGAAACGTGTGATGCTGCTGTTTTTTATTTCCCATAAATAAAATCTACTAAACTGTGTTGTTATTGTGTTGTCCATGCCCACGCAGTTACAGAACCATAATTTCCTCTGGGAGTGCACTATCATGCGAGTCGTTGCTAAGAAGACTCCAAAGCTACCGTGTTCGTATATTAGAGTAGATAATGAAGTCCATATTAAACAGGGATTTGAACCGTGAACGTTCTGCATAGAAACAAGATCACCCCCGCCTTGAGAAACTATTGTTTTTATTTTGGTTTTAAAATGTAAAAATGACTAAATATGGACGATTCCTAGTAGAGGTGAGCACGAGAGTGGATTTTAACTCACGTCGGGTCACGTCACAAGCTAGCATTTTCTAATCACGCACAGTCACGCACGCAAGTATAAAGTCTCACTACACGCTCACGCACATTACGTCAGTAAGTTGCAATTCATTAGCACGCTCACGCATACTCACGCATCATACGCTCACGCACGAGTCACGACTTGACTCACGCAAAGTTATACATAATAATGTAATAGAATACTTAAACGCCTTAAAAAAAAACATGTATCTTATAAGGAGAGTACGAGACAAGGGTAAAATAAAAAAAATACACAACATTACCGTATAGGGTAACAACTTGTTTAGTTGTGACGTATGGCATAATAATAATAACTAAAAAAGCGTTCACTTTTTACTTCCACGGTGTGTGCGGTAATCTGTGCTGGCCAGGAACAGAGCACAAATGTGTGCTGTAATCCGTTTGGATCCGGAACAGAGCACACAAATTAACGTGTGTGCGGTAATCCGTTCTGAAACGGATCACAACACAACACTTCATTTGGCAACAGCGCCACGCTTCGGCAATGTCCGCGACACGAAAATGTGTGCTCTATTCCGTTGTGCGCTATTCCGTTGTGCTCTATTCTGTGTACCCCTAGAAATAACTGCAGTGCACTCAAACACAATAATATGTTTTATCTTTGTAGTGCAAAGATGGAAATATCATATTAAATAACACTGTATTTGCTACCATCTTCGGGGATACAGTAGGACATACAGTAACTCACAGGGCGGAAGTCCCGACATCACCAAGCTTGAAGTAGCGAGGAAAAGAGACCATGAAATATCGTGACGCTGAAGGCAACGTTAACAAAATAGATGCTAGAAATAACTGCAGTGCACTTCAAATACAATTATATGTATTATCATTGTAGTGCAAAGATGGCAATATCATTAAATAACACTGTGTCTGCCACCATCTTCGGGATACAGTAGGACATACAGTAACTCACAGGGCGGAAGTCCCGACATCACTAAGCTTGAAGTAGCGAGGAAAAGAGACCATGAAATATCGTGACGCTGAAGGCAGCGTTAACAAAATAGATGCTAGAAATAACTGCAGTGCACTCAAATACAATAATATGTATTATCTTTGTAGTGCAAAGATGGACATATCATATTAAATAACACTGTGTTTGCCACCATCTTCGGGGATACAGTAGGACATAGTAACTCACAGGGCGGAAGTCCCGACATCACTAAGCTTGAAGTAGCGAGGAAAAGAGACCATGAAATATCGTGACGCTGAAGGCAGCGTTAACAAAATAGATGCTAGAAATACCTGCAGTGCACTCAAATACAATAATATGTATTATCTTTGTAGTGCAAAGATGGCAATATCATTAAATAACACTGTGTTTGCCACCATCTTCGGGGATACAGTAGGACATAGTAACTCACAGGGCGGAAGTTCAGACATCACTAAGCTTGAAGTAGCGAGGAAAAGATACCATGAAATATCGTGACGCTGAAGGCAACGTTAACAAAATAGATGCTAAGCTATAATTTACCTTTTCATTATTTGTTTCCCGACAACGAACGTGCGTGGAATGGTCACGTGTTCATTATAGTTGACAAGTGTTTCCGTTTATTTACCACATATAGTTTGTTTGATTGAGGCTATTTCAGAACTATGGTTATTCCCAATCAACTAAGAACCAAACCTTTACAGTTGTAGAAGGCTAAAGGCCCCTCGGATAGTTTTTAGATGAATAGCTTGAGTCACGAGCGAGCTCACAACGTGCTATCATAAGCCTAGAAACACGGGTAGCTCACGTGTAGCACGCGAGGCTTTGACACGGGAGGTCATCGGTCCGACACCAGCCACGGGCAATCCTGACTAAACGTTGCTTAGTTATTTATTATTTTTTGCATTCTTATCAGTACAACATTTGAACACGTTACATTGTAAAAATGAACGCTAGAATGACCGAAAGAGCATCTGTCCGATAATACCATAGTACCTGTCCTCCTCTAATACAATATGATTACAACATCAATATATATAATAATTACTAAAAAAACTAAACAATACCTCAAAAACTAACAAAATAATACAATTTGCTTGAAGCAATCGTTGACGCCGCTATTGAAACAAATGTATGTTAGTGTATTCCATAAGACATATCTATTGCAAAAACAATTTTTGATAACATGCTGATGTTTTAGCCCTTAGAGGAATCAAGGGAGAATATCTTCAAGGAACTTGTGAATACCAGGTATAAGTCTTAGGAAACACCTATTTGACATTTCCTCCCACTTCTCACACGCTACTTACAATGTCACCCAAAGAAGATGAATTTTTCTTTTCGGCCATTGGAAGATTAGCGTGTGTGTTGTACGAGTTCATGAGTATACTTTTTCAGGTAAACCGAATAAGTGTAGACAAATTAAAGATTATTTAACTCTATACATTAACTATTTTGAAACCATTAATTGTGACTACTTTCTGTTATTTAACATTTTTACTCGGGGGAAACCTGCCCAGGTTGCAATGCGTGCCCCCATTTAGGTGTTCAACTAGGTATTTTGGAATTTGTTTGTATTGTCAAGGGATGTCCTAGGGCTGTTTCAGCGGACTCATCCTTCGCATTCCCCGAAAATAACGACTAAAGAAAACCTCTGAAAACCTTTCAGTTAGGATTGCCGGTGGCGGTATTTGAACCACGACCTCCCTAACAAAGTCCCACACTTTACGTTTGAGCCAACACTGTTGGTGTTAAAAACATGTTTCAAACCTAGTAATTTTACTTCTAATACTAACGAAATCACAGTTGCTGAAGACAACACCCCTAGGATATAGTGTGGGTAAATAACTAAGGTCACGATCGGACCCATGGAACGTGGTATTATAGTCTAACGTGAAGTTCGGGTCTAAGATCACTCGATGAACCGATATTAACGCCCGGGATATAACACTTCACACGTCTCAGATTCCAGCAGCCGGTTTTGTGGATGGCTGCACTGCACGGGATGGCCGTAATACGCAAGAGGGAGAGAACTCAAAAACAAGTTCGACTTCTCGTAATTCATACATACGTACTCCTCCTACACCCAAAGATAATGCTAGTGTGGGTCTCTGATTCGGGAGGTCATTGAGTTGATATCTGCAACCGGCAATCCTGACTGAAGTGTTTCAACAAGGCTTTCTTCAGTGTCTTTCTAAACAGCCCTTGGAGATTCTATTCACATCTAAAAATAAGCATTGTTGTGAATTTAAATAGGGTTTTTGCTAATTTTATTGTTTGTTTGACTGTCCAGAATCAAAGATGAATGTTTTTTATCACAAATATTCTATGTAATGTGGAAACAAACTCATAAATACATAATAAATAAATGAATAAATAAATACATTTTGGGAGTGGGTTGCATGCCCACAATATTTTTAAAAATAATTATCGGGCACACAGACGACTCAAAGGGGTAATGCCGTGACAGGACAGTGAACATTGCGCTACGTATCTTGGCGTTGATATAATCTTGTATCTTATCTTGTATGTATCTTGAATCTTGTTGATGAATTGTCGCATGCACCAGGTTCGTAAATATCCCAAATCTGAGAATTTGTAAATCAGTAATAATAAAAAAGCATAGCAACTATTAACCCCCTACTGAAGTTTTATGGCTTCAAATAAGAAATGACGAACTATTTCTCGCTAATAGGATGAGCATACGACCTCGTTTCAGACATTGCGTGAGAAAGAGCAAAATGCTCAGTACTCAAGAGTCAAGACTTTTGTTGGCACCAAGGCGGCACGCCCTAACACCCCCAAATTATTCGTTAATGAAAACAAATACATAAATATAATTTAGTTCGTTGAGTTCGTAACACTGCTCCAATGTAACACAAACACAAATAAACGACATCCCCAACATGGCTGGTGAATAGTAATAATTCTTCCCGCCTACGATGCGGTTTAAAATGGCAGACAACCGTACATAAATCTAAACCCCAAGGAACAAGGCGCATCTACCAAATAGCAGATCTAGCGAGCAGATACAAGATCGCCGCAGAGCAATGCGACCTCATTTGCACTCTCTTCGCACGTGCAGACATTCCACCTTGTTAACCCTTTAACAAATCATCATCATTATCACCATCATCAACACGCTGCACCACCATCCTCACACATTAACATTTTCACAATTTTGTTCCTATCAAAATGTTATTTTTTAAATATAAAAATAACTTTGTACTGAATCAAAGAAGTACCAAGGAAGAACTGACATCCATCGTTGCACTGAATGGCTGTGTCTACGTCAGCTGAGTAGGCCTACATCCAGTGTTGAATTCGGATTTTTCATCCCGGAAGGGCTATATAATATCCCGGGGGTATTCTATAGGGAACAGGAACTGGGGGCTTGGGGGGCTTCGCCCTCGAACAATAGCGCCGCAGTCGAAAATTGTGAAAATCAGGTTTTAGAGTGCGTTTGGTGCGTTTTAGAAATAAGTTGTGGGCTGAATGCAATACCAACATAAAGTAGTTTTTGTGGCAGTAGATACTAGAATCAAAAAACACATTGTCTCAACTTTTATACCGTTTTTTTGATAATATGATTATCATGTGTATACACTAGGAAAACGCTTAAGTCCCGCTGCGTTGATGGATGAGCTTTTTTGTAAGTTTTTAGTTTGCGTAGGAACACTTTTCCTTTACAAGTGCTTTTTTAATGCATTGTAGGTGATTGTCAAGTTTCTATTGTTACTTGTTAATTGTTATTATAAACCTTAATAAAACTCATATTAAAACCTTTATTCTATGGATTCTGGCTAACTTTTTTTAATTTTTTCTTTCAAAGAGCAAAACATCACCATAACCTTAATGTCCATGTGAAATACTAGGAAAACGCTAAAGTCCCGCCGCGTTGATGGATGAGCGGTTTTTTGTAAGTTTTTTGATTGCGTTTTGTGCGTTTGTTTGCACTTTTCCTTTGCAAGTGCTTTTTGAATGCATTGTGGAGGTGATTGTTGTCAAGTTTCTATTGTTATTGTTATTTGTTAATTGGTATTATCAACTTCAAAAAACTCATATTAAAACCTTTATTTCTGTAGATTCTGACTATTTTTTTAACTTTTTCATTCAAAAGGTACTACATCACCATAACCTTAATGTCCATGTGAAATATGAACGTTGTAGCCCTACCCGTTTGGTCAGAATCGGCCCAAATGTCACGAAAATATCGCACTAAAAATCGAAAAAAAATCGTAAAAGTACGATATTCATGAGAAATATTTCTTCGATTGTACCCAAAAACAATACACCTCTAAGTTCAGAGAAAACGAAGGTCCGGTCAAATTTTCATCAAGATCGCATATGCCGTTTGCCCGGAATCGAGCGAACAAACAGACGGAAAAAAAAAAAAAAAAAACACCCGAGCTAAATTTTTTGGGGGGTCAGTGAAATTGAAGTCTTCGCTTCCGCTCGCTACGCTCGCTACGCTCATCCAATGAACGTGTAGCCCCACCCGTTGGGTCAGAATCGGCCCAAATGTGCACGAAAATATCGCACTAAAAATCGAAATAAAATCGTAAAAGTACGATATTCATGAGAAATATTTCTTCGATTGTACCCAAAAACAATACACCTCTAAGTTCAGAGAAAACGAAGGTCCGGTCAAATTTTCATCAAGATCGCATATGCCGTTTTCCCGGAATCGAGCGAACAAACAGACGGAAAAAAAAAAAAAAAAAAAAAAAAACACCCGAGCTAAATTTTTTGGGGGGTCAGTGAAATTGAAGTCTTCGCTTCCGCTCGCTACGCTCGCTACGCTCATCCAATGAACGTTGTAGCCCCACCCGTTTGGTCAGAATTGGCCCAAATGTCACGAAAATATCGCACTAAAAATCGAAAAAAATCGTAAAAGTACGATATCATGAGAAATATTTCTTTGATTGTACCCAAAAACGTAGCAAGTCTAAGTTCAGAGATTTCGAAGGTCCCCTCAAATTTTCATCGAGATCGCATATGCCGTTTGCCCGGAATCGTGCGAACAAACAGACAAAAACAAAGAAAAAAACCAAAAAAAAAAAATAGGAGCTAAATTTTTTGAGGGCTCAGTGAAATTGAAGTCTTCGCTTCGCTCGCTACGCTCATTCTAAAAACAAACAAAAAAACAGAAAGCCAAGATTGAAGTCTTTACTTCGCTCGCTACGCTCATCCAACTAGGAAAACGCTAAAGTCCCGCCGCGTTGATGGATGAGCGTTTTTGTAAGTTTTTAGTTTGCTTAGGACCACTTTTCTTTTGCAAGTGCTTTGTGAATGCATAGGTGATTGTTGTCAAGTTTCAATTGTTTCTTGTGAATTGTTATTATAAACCACAAAAAACTCATTTTAAAACCTTTATTTCTATGGATTCCGGCTAGCTTTTTCAACTTTTTCTTTCAAAAGGTACTATATCACCATAACCTTAATGTCCATGTGAAATATGAACGTTCTAGTCCCACCAGTTTGGTCAGAATCGGGGAAAAAGGAAAATGTCACGAAAATATCGCACTAAAAATCGAAAAAAAACCCCGTAAAAGTGCGATATTCATGAGAATTGTTCGATTGTACCCAAAAACGTGGCACGTCTAAGTTCAGAGATTTCGAAGGTCCCCTCAAAATTTCATCAAGATCGCATACGCCGTTTGCCCGGAATCGTGCGAACAAACAGACAGAAAAAAAACAAAAAACAAAACAAAAAACATTGAAGCTAAATTTTTTGAGGGGTCAGTTAAATTGAGGTTTTCGCTTCGCTCGCTACGCTCATCCTATTATTAAGTTTATAAATTAAGAAATCGTTTGATAGCAATTAAGCCACACTGTTGATATTTGACATGCTAATTTTTTTTTTATGTATGATAACTTTTTGAAGTTTATAAATTTTGTAATCGTTTTACTTTTGATATTTGAGTAATTTGACATGCATATTTTTTTATGTTACTGTTCGTAATCATCAATTTTTATCATTGTGTATCAAATAAAATCATTAGACATGTCATTGTCACTTTCTTATTTGTTGATGTGTAGTTAGGGTCTTTGCAAAGTGGTACCAACGTGCTGTATAAGACTTGTAAATATAAATAAATAATAGAAGATCTAATACGCATGAAACAACCACTTTCCCTAAATAACTTATTATTTTCCATTTTCAAACAAAAGTTAATTAAGCTAATACATTGTTCGCTCGTATCGTCGGTTTACTCGAGTCCCATCTTGCTAACTGGCCATCTGTGCTGGCTTCTAGAGGTGGAACCTATCATTACACGCGTGCGACCTTCACGGATCTCACTGAGTGGCGAGGTCTACTTGAGAAACAAATAGTTAAACTATTAGCATACAGTCGTGAGAGTCCGTGGGTTGTCGGACCGCCAGACTGAAGGGTGGGCCTGTGTTGGTTTAACCTCTTAGTCGTCAGTGCCACCGGTATCTGTGCATATGTTGGGCGGGACGCGGGGAGAATTGTGTCAAGACATCGAGGGACTTATTGTCTAGAACCAACCAAGCGCGCGATGCACTTCAAAGTCAAAGTGTTCAAGGACGTATTGTGCGTGAGAGTTTATTGTACTTATCACTATCATTGTCCTAAAACATCCATCACATTCGCATCTCTTCTTTAACTTCATCTTCAATAACAATCGCCTTACCTTAGCATTATAAGGAAGGAGGAAAATATATGCAGATAAAAATGTTAAATTACATTTTAGGATTGCGTGGGGATATAATATTTTCACTGTTTTTAATTTTGCGATTTTCAAACCAAATTTCGATTTTGGAAGTAATTCTGCGATATTGATATCATTCGATGTATCGATATTTTTGTCTTGGTCGGTATATACATAATATTGATTTTAGATTGGGACTCAAGATTTAAAAAAAATTGTTGCAATGAACTAAGGTCAATTTGAAAAATCAAAATCAATACATGTTACAGTTTTTTAAATTAAATTACCCAATCAGTACCCTACTTAAAATAGAAAATTTATTTTTTAACTTTAGGGCGCAACTATTCAAAATGAAATGTTCCTATTATGCACACTAAAGACCTAAACAATAATTCGCCGCAAAGGACATAAAATATGTGCCACGTTTGATGTCAGTTTGTCGCCAAAACAGTACTAAGCTTTATTTCAGTTTTCATTGTTGAAGGGCATAGATATTGTGTATAACCATATTCTAAACTCAATGGTATTACGATGGTCATACGTACTTTTAGGAATCATCTATATATTTAGTTAACTGCTTTGCTGTTTAACATTTTTTATTTTAACTATAAGTTTATGTGGTTGTTATTCTGTGTCACAAGGCAACAGCTTTGGCTGCAGAGAACGAATATTTCACGGTAATAAAACTGCCCAAATTGACCCCTGAAATCTTATGCTGGAGAGACCTAATAAAAAGATAATACACCCAATACTTCTTAACAGACACAGCGCGTGTCAACTAAACCAAGGTAACGTTATTGCTTTAAAACTCGTTAGGGTTTTAAGTATAGCAAAATACCTACAGGTTCATTACTTGCATCGCGGAGGTCAAAGCGCAGACTGCTCCGACATGCAGTGCGGGCCACACACGACCAGTAACGCCCAATTCCTGTTCATCTCGCGACCTGATTCTATGACCTGAACATGCTCTTCGTCGATACATGTTTATCAATCCTCGCTCCACCACTTTCAGCAATGACAAGGTTACCTCAAGTCCACACCTTCATTTGTTTAGGTTCGTATTACAGTTTGAGATGCGAATAAAGTTGATCGAACAGAGGAACTTGCAACTTTTAATGTAATTATAATTTGTCCATAATACTTTAATCCCCTGTTTGTCTGCAATCTGGTAGGCCCTATGTGTATAAATTAGTTTGAAAAAATGGTAAGAAAAACGTGCGAGTTTTTGTAAACATACGCAGGGTCAATGATATAGTTATGATTTATATTATATTTTCTATTTACTTTAAAACTTCATTCATATCTGACACATAACCGTTTCTAATGTAAGATATTGTCAGATTCTTATATATAACATTCGATATGCAAAATATAAATTTGTATTGATCTAAGCATGTATTTATTATTCCATATACGTATGTATTGTCTTTGATTAGATTCCAATTTGGTCAGATATTTTATGTATTGTTTGTACTTTTTTTTAAACAAAGTGTAGTGCCTTTGTTTTATAGAAAGACAATTTATCATTTACATTTATTTACAAGTGTATTGTATAAATGTAAATTACACAAAATGTAACGTATAAAATTTGAATTCAATCCAAAAAGCCTTCTCTTGTATAAAAGTGCAACACAACACAAATTCCAAATGAAGGGTTTTGAAGGGTCACCAATTCGTATGATAAAACACGAGAAGTGTCTCAATATTATTTATTTTCATCACAATACTAAACGGTATGCGTACAAACAAATAATGACGAACACTTTGGACGAAATTAAACAAGAAATCTTTAGCTTGGTGAAAACGCCTCTATATTTATGACTTTGTCCTCGTGCGCGAATTGTTTTCGCCGTGAAAGAAGAACATGAAGCGAAATTCTCTTGACATTCTTTTAATCATAAGTGTATCTCATTTAAACCAACCAGATTCTTCCACCAACCTTTGCTCCCGATGTGAAAGTAGGGGAAATATGTTTGCCTATATTAAGTAGAGCTTGGTTTCAGCAAGTGACCATCCCTACTTCTGCCCTACATTTACAACACCGTGTACTTATACTTTTCGTTTGAAAATTTACATAAATGCGATGAGTATATAAACAGTTTCTCACATTTAAGATCGTCAGTGGTCCTTCAACCTCATATGGTAGCGCATTGAACTTAGATTCTGAATAACTCGGGTTCGATTCCCACCAGACGCGTCTTTGAGGTCAACGCTCAATATATAATAAGTACATTTTTTAGAAGAAGCCTGGCCACTCATAACTTGACAATCTCCAGCTGTAGATAGCTATATATATTACGGGTTTTGTAGTTTAGTCGATAGGGAATGACAGAGCTATATAGGGAGCGCAGTTCTTCTGTAAGAATCACTTTCCTATTATGTGAGTCACGTCTCACGGTAAAAACTAACAAATTCTCCGATTGACACGTTTGTTTTTGTTAGCGTTTCCCTTCAACAAGTTAGATACATTTTGTTTTTGGTGATCCTGGGTGTAAATAAGCTGGGCAAGCCAAACTCATACTTGAATATATACATTCCCGGCACCTCCACCAACAACGAGGGTTGAACAACGCGAAGGAACGTAATACTTCGTGTTACGAGTATTCTTCTTCAACGATCTGTTGCTAGAAACTTCGCTTCCTCTTTTGGGTACTCCCATACCCGCGTTTGTATATTAGACTCTTTGATGCCAATATCGCATTTTGACTACGACAAATCTCGGCTAAACCTTCAGTCAGGAATGTAGGTAGTTTGTATCGAACTGGAAACCTCTCGAATTAGTGTACACAAGTAACGAGTGAGCTGCTTGTATCTTTAAAAATTTGTATCCCAATTTCTAATAACTAAAATTTATATTTGATTAAAATAGAAGTAAAACAAACATTTTACGTAGATAGGTGCTCTCGAGAAAAATGTTTTACAAACGTTTTAGTTTTAAATTTCACTCTAATACAAGGTTCGCATAACCCGTAGAATAGAATGGCTCATAGGTGGGAATGCAGGTCCATAGTGTGTGGTAGACCCTCGACCAGAAGTAAATGAAGTGTTGGGTATAGTAGATACTTGATTTACTTATTGCCGATGGTGTATATGGATGAGGTTTTGGGAGGGATTCCGGTGCAGGGAATGGAATGTTATAATTGCTCTTCGCCTTGATTTATCACCACTCATCGTCTAAAATAGTACGAATAATATACTCTTGTTCTTATTCTAGTTCTTGATCTATATCTAGGTCTTGTTCTCGTTACCAGAATGCGGCTCTCATAAACTTGACAGTCTGTCACGAGAGCTGTCTTAGCTTGTCTTCGTGGTTGCAGTTTGCACTTTATGTATTGTTCTGTTTAATTATTCTTGGTCGGCCAGCAACTATTTGGACGTTATTTGTGAAGTCACCGACGATTGATGACGTCAAATAGAGTTCAAAACAATTTTTTTTTTTGGGGAGATATTCTAAAACGCTCTGAGATAATGTTATTTCACAACACTCCCTCCATCAACTCTCACCACTGTCGCGTATTACCAGAACTTCGACAAATCATTGTGATTCCAAACAACCGTCGCCACAGGAACTTACTATTTTAAAGGGTCCTTCAATAAAGTTTTTTTTTTTAATATTAACTTTTAATTATTGTGGGTTTCATATTATGTAAATGATCATTTATCATTGTCATTCCATTTAGATGTTGACAAGGACAGGCAGGATCTCTAGCTTCCTCCCAAAATTATTTTTAAGCGATTGCGTTTTCTTTGAAAATAAGTTTACACTACCAATTTGATCACTTTTTAATGTTTGCTAACAAACGATTTAAAAAAAAATTATTGCGTTTCATAACAGTGATCGAGGACTTTCAGAAATATTGGCACAACCCCAAATGTATGCGATGTATACTTTAATTATTTGACAAGTTCGACTGTATATTCCGTGTATTTTTGTTAGTTCCTAAAGCATAAAATAAAATAGTATGCATTTATTGTGTTAAAACTTCACTATGCAAATTGACAATGCACTAAAATATATTTTCTAGTGATGCAGATATTTGACAGTTTGATGCCAAACAATTTTTTAACTAGCACCCCAAACATGATTTGCAAACCTTTGAATAAATAGGTTTAGAGTTTTACTAATGATTTACCCATGACCTTTCTGTTCCTTGGGTGCACGAAGCTTATTACTGCTGTGAGTTATGGGTGGTGTATGTAGGCTCTACCTACATTGTGATGGTTATTATAGTTGACAAAATTAATCGTGCAGCAAACCCAAAACAATTGGTTCTATTTATATTTTTAGGAATCATTTTATGGGCAATGCATGCGTTACTAATTTCATGTTTTTTATTTAAAGCTCATTTTAACAATGATGTTAAACATTAAATGGTATTTTATTCTGTGTCCATGTAGCAATGTTTCTGTATAACATAGTCTTGCCTTTAAAAATAAAGGTTCTATTTATATCACAAACAAATTTACTTGAATCTCCCAAAACTTAACTGGGTGTCGTAACAAGCTCCTATAAAAATTACGTATGGGGCAATTATAATGTGAGCTAATTACTACTTAAAAGCTATTTATAAAACTGGCACATTGTGTCTACAATTTAAAAAATTCATAACACAAATTCCTATTGTGGTTCTAATTCGCGAAGGCACGCCCACAAACCAATTTATTTTATCACGCTAGCAACGCGTGCAATATTGGCTAGGATTCATGACCCCGTCGCATCACGAGGAGGCTGCGCACGATCTTCTATGTTACCCCGGAGTAAACGATGCACAACAATGCACGCCCGATCATGATCAGCAGACAGTTTACCTTAAACCGCAATCTCATTGGGTCAAAGGTTTTCAATAAAACGCGACGGGAAACTGTCATTCCCTTAGTTGTCAATCAAACCGAGTGACTGAGTGTACAGACGATCCTGTGTGCGTGGATTTAGATATTGAACTTGTTTGGTGAAGACAATGGTATCAGTGCGTTGTTGAATGAAATTTGTGTGCAATGACCATGAACGAAATGGCCTCACGAATCAGTGTTCTGTTCATATTACTAGTCCACGTTCTAAGTGTTTCAAAGTCTGAAGGAAGAGTTAATCTCCTCCATCCCACAGGTGACAAGATTAATGAGGGACTCGTCAATCAGACGTTTCCTTTTGCGCGAATCAACGTTTCAAGAAATGTATCATTACCTAAAGTAAATAACACAAATCAAGGTCAGAATAAAACTAGTTCAATACGTCAAATTGAAGGAATTAACTCGACTTCCTCGAATAATACCTCAAATCAAAGTATTTCCTCTGGTTTAAGAAAACCTTCCGGGTTCGAAGATGCTTGCTTTAAAAGGTTATCTCTAAAGTGTTTGAAACATAAACTTTACACGATTTTGAAGAAGCTGAGCGACAAGGAAAGTGTGCGTGTTGTAGGGAAGTACCTCACCCTGATTCGCGTGGGAACCACCCCCAAGCTGAGTTTGCCAACCCTTCAGAACGAGGGTGGTGCTTCGGCCTTGGAGGCGCGGTCGTTCAAGGCGGAGAGTTCGACGCGTGAGGGTGGGAAACGTACGAACTCTCTGGAGGGAGTTCTGGAGCGAATGTTTGAGTCCCACCTGCTTCGCATCCAGCTTCCGTCCTTCTTGAAGGCTTCGGTCCAGGGTACCGGGGTCGAGGGATCGCAGTTCGACGTGGCCTTGGCGAGGTCCTACTATGAAGGAGGTAAAGTATATCCCGTCTCAATATAATCCAGATGAGATGCTTTTCTCTTTGTTATCAATGACCCGAGGTACCGGTAACTATCACATTTTATAACTTGAAAGTATTTGTTAAAACAATGAGTTAGCGGAATCGACATATCTACATTTAATAAATGACTAACTCATAAGCCATTCTAGCAATTAGTTTAAAATGAAAATTATAATCTACAAATTCTGGATAGGTCTATCTATTACTATTTATGTATTCTTGTATATTTAATTCATAACTTCAATATTTTTTTAAAAATTATGTTTTATAATAATGGAACAAAATAAAAAACAGTGATTACTTATTGCACTGTGCCTTGATTTGCTTCGCTGAGACGACATTTGAGCAATATTTCATATAGAACATATCATTTACACTAAATGTTGACCCCCAGTGTTCCCTGTTGTACTTCGCGAACTCTTCTTATAGTCACGTTGATGGATGAGCGTGTTCGGCTTATCTCCCTGCGTTCCTTCGATAAAGATTGCGAAGATCACCTCAAAATTGCATCATGGTCAGAGACAGCGTACAAGCTAAAAATATAAAAATCACATAAGCTATTTTTCTCACGGTTGTTAAATTGAAGTCTTCTCTACGCACATTCTGAAAGTATAAATTTGAGAGTGCTATAACAACGGTGAAAAACATAACAATGTGGCTCAAAAAGAAATCAGTGTTAAAACCTGAATGCCGAGTGCTAAATATGAAACTGATTGGCCCGCACCTATATCCCACCAGACAAACGTGCAAAATCGATGGGAAATAAAAACAACAAAGTTTAAATTATGGTAATAACTCATCTCTTTTAAGGAAATCAGCCTAGCCCGTGCACGCAAACTAGAAAACACCAACACCTAATCTTGAGACACACTTTCAGTCAAGTATTTGCCAGCTACAATCATCGTAATTTAGCCACACATTCTTGGAAAGTACATCTTAAGTCGTGACCGAGAGCACAGCGGCGTGTTCGTACAGGTGCGGACGCTGTGATGAGAACAATAACTGTGTCACGTCGACCCATTTAGTGCGTGGGTGGCTTAGGAATAAGACATAGGTCACAAACAACAAGCTGTGACAACCGCAACTTGGCGTAATTTTGTACTACGAGGAGGAAATTGTGGTTGATTCATTCATTTGAAGATAATGAGAATTTTTGCTCAAGTTTGATTTTAAGATTATAACACACAAATCATTTGTATGAAAACCCATTTAGTGGATAAAAACGCTTTAATAATACAGCGCAAAATAACGTTTTGGAAATTTCAAACCATTTTGTCATCTAATTATTCAAAAAACAAAAATCATGATCATAACAGTTATTGATTTGCATAGCTTAAACATTTTGTTAATACACCTTTGTCTATGACCTGTTATGTTAACCGCGATACGATCAGTAACGTTATGAGTTATAATTTTGTTCCGTACATTTTCTAATGGAGATAAATTTTATTATCTTGTTGAAGAATATAAATTCTGGATCGTATTTTATTTGAATTATGATTAATTTGTTAAAGTGTTTGATTATAATAACCGCACATATAAAATTATAAAAGTGAAGTGAGCAATTAAATTATGTTTCTTTGATAACAATTACATCATTTTGATAGAGGAAAGTCATCACCTCAGAACTTATTTGTGCCATATCCACTTTTAACTTTTTTGGAGTTAGATGTTTTATAGTTATTGTTAGTGCTCATTGTTGCTAATAAAAAAATAATATAGTCAAATATTTAAGCTTTAAGCAGTGATTTAGCAATGTCAGTTTGTGCCACCTCCATGAGATGATACCATGTCTTAGTGGTTATTTGTGTCATCCATTTTTCATATACTAAAAAGTGGATATGGCACAAATAAGTACTGAACCAATTATCTAGTTTGATGATTTTTTGTTCTATATCAATAGGAAGTGCTAATTTACGCATGCCCTTCAAGTTAAAACTATGAAATACCTTTCATCTAATCATTTGAAGATAATTGCTGCAAAAATTGCTTAAATTCAAGCATAAACAATAACATATTTTAGTTTGTCTATGTGAGTTTCCATTGAAATAATTATTTATTTAAACCCCACAATAATTTAATCATAATAGTTGATAACATTAATGGTATGTGTTATTCTCTATTCCACAAACTTATCTTTACTTAAAATGAAAATCAGTTGATATGGCACACAAATTTTAATCAAGTTATCCATTAAGTTGAAAATCTTTGTGCCATATCCAACAGGAAGTGCTTATATTACGTATACCCTGCGGGTAAAATAATGTTAAACATTTTAAATCAATAATATTTATTATTGTAAGAATATTGCAACAACAATTTCTCAAATTTAATCATGAATCACGGTTTGGCGGTGAATCAAACATTCAAACCTCATTTTCTCCACTTAGGTAAAAGCGGATATGGCACAAATAAGTTCTGAGGTGACGAAGTGTATAAACTTGAAACGCTAAAAACAAATTAAAATCCAATAAATACCGGTTGTATGCACACTTATTCTTATATCGTCCACAGACTGATCATTCACGAAGGACGGCTGCCTGAAACATTACAATTAATGATGAATGAAAAATATTGTTTTAAACTGTGTATGGCATTCCTTGAAACCACAATTGATTGTTAGTGTTTATCACCTCTTTATCATACCGGTTGTTTGTACTATTGTACACAACAAATTCGGTCTTAAAGTGTTTTTGTTTTGGCTTTCGACATTTATTTTATTATGTAATTGATTGATAGTGTTTATCACCTCTTTATCATTCCTGTTGTTTTCCTACGGTTAACAATTACATACAAAACTATAAATTAAATTATAAAATGTCGTGTAAAGCAACGGTTGTTCAAAGATGCACATTCAACCACGCAGGTCAAACTGTGCGAAATACATACAGGGATCATGACACTGGTTATAACCATTATCTTTGTATAAGACCAGGACAGTTTTACATTTTTATTACACACATAAAAATATAATAACTCTAGACCAGTACCCACACGATTGAAGTAACACAAACTCTTTTTCAGGATGCTAAAAGTACCTAATCGTGGTGGCGGTCAATATGTAAGACACGATACACTGCAAGTGATACTGCATGTATACTAAAAAGTAATTGCCACCTAATAGCGAAACATATATTTAACAGTCATAAAACTAAAAACAAATCAAATAATACATTTGGAAAAGTTGTTCCGAGTAATTAACACTGTTGATTCTGGACCGTGGTTAAATCATGCTTATAACTAGTTGGTCGCTATATTTACTATTTCGAATACGGATCGCTGGTTGGTCATGGTTCGCGCGTCGACGTTGGCGCCGACAGGGTTCCAGCTTCCAATTGTACCATACAGATTGGAAATAAAAAATATTAAAACCAAATTTATTATTTGTTTTAAATTTAATTGTAAATAACAGTTTCATTGTTAAGGTTCATTTCTAGCGGTGGTGACAATCTTTACAACTTTTGTTGTTAATATTATTGTACTTTCAAAAATGCTCTCAAAATCTTAGTATTTCCTTCTTATGTTATGTTAATATCGGTTTGTGAATCTATTTCAATCTGCATGGAAATCCATTTCTGCTAGCGTTACTGGAAAAGATTAAACTTCTATTAATTTAGCAGTTTTGTATTTTCTTTCACTTTTGTTGCTCTTGCATTCATTTTCTGGCAAGTGTTATATATTAAAAAAATTAATTCAAAATATTAATAATGATGATCAATCAATATCCAACTTTGAAGTCGGACGCGGGGTTGTAGGGTGTTCCCACATTCTTGGCCCAGGGGCTTATCGCTTCCCCCACATAGTCTTTTTCATCCTCTGCATCATCTACTTCACTTTCTTCCTCTTCACTTTCTTCTTCCTCAGGAAACAATAAATAATAATAATAAATTATAGAAAAAAAATTATGAATAAATTCATTACCCTATAAAATGTATTTTCTTCACTAATTAAAATTGTCTGTTGTCCCTGACGATACTCGCAGCCACAAATGTGTTAAACGAGTGCCGGCCTGCGAAAATATTCTCGCTATCATTACTCGTGTTATGGGTGGGG
Source organism: Sweltsa coloradensis (assembly GCA_024449915.1). NCBI lineage: Eukaryota > Metazoa > Arthropoda > Insecta > Plecoptera > Chloroperlidae > Sweltsa > Sweltsa coloradensis. The sequence goes on along the minus strand of JAMZAV010004001.1, from coordinate 17,492 downwards.
TCTATGGCTCACTTCCAAGCAACATGCGCAGAGCATCATGCCGCACCAATTATTTGCAAATCTATACCGACTCTATTAGGTTTGGCTCTTCATCATGCGAGTATTAGGCCACCAGCTCGCAAATACCTGTCAGACGCAGAAGCGACCGCCATATTGGGTCCCTACATTAACACGTACGGAGGTCTACCCTCAATATGCACCTCCGCTATGAACCACCACGAGTTGTAGATACTAGATATAAAACGTATCCTTATTTGGTAGAATTGGTAGAAACACTTAAAAACACTTAGTACGATCGTAATAAATACATCTGTGTATTTATTAATTTGTTAATTTGTGCATGGTAATGTTATTCGTCGGTTGAACTGCTACGGTGAACGTACCTTCCTGCAAGAGACGTAGGATGGGGGGATGGAATGTTTTACATGACGTAATTCCAGTTATTTTAGTTTAAACTGAGACAAACCTCGGAATATAAACTTCCAGTTAGGATCGTCGGTAGCCAACAGCGTACCATGCAGATACCTCTTAAACTAGGGTTCCGCAAACAACGACGTGTGAGCTATCTTAATCATTGTCTTGTAGCCTAACTTTTTGCTACCCTCAAAGTTTAATAAAATAAATAAAAATAAATAAATACATTCGTATTTAGAGTCTACCCACTCAGTCATAACTGATTTTCAGTGGGTGACAATAAACCAAAGCGACCAAGCCAACAACTCATTATCAGTTGATTAACTTAAAGTATTAATTATGATTTTGTTATGACGTATTTGATAAGGCGGCCTCGAAATCACATTTTTGTATTTATCATTCAAATTAAAATCAAGCAAGAGATACCAGAATTTTTAACTTTAATCTCAAGTATAAAAATCACGAATCAATTACGTAGACTAACGATCAATGTAAATAAAAATAAATAATAATTTACAGATAAGTAATGACATAGACATGCGATGCCGACTGTCGAGTGAAATGCATACTTATAACACGTGATAAAAACACAATAATATAGCAAAACACGCGTGTGCGTGCAAGAAGTGCGTGTAAGTACACACTAACTAACGCGGCAGTGTCACGAAAATTGTATAATAATTGTACTTCCTAGTTGTCTGACCTGGAATTCGAACCCAAGACCACTGGTTTTATCTAACCAAAAAGTTGATAATATTTTCAATTAATTCTATATAATTATGAAGTATAGAATTAACAAGAAAACGAAGATAGCAAATCAAATAAATACTCGTTTAAAATTGGCATTTATTTTTGTAATTTTTCATGAAAAATCTGCCCAGGGTGCAATGCATGCCCTTCTTCAGGTGTCAAACTATAATTGGAGTTAGGACCATTGTGAAGGGGTGTCCGAGGGCTACTTAAGAGGACTTAATTCCTTGATTCTCATTTACTACCGGGGAAAACCTCAGAAAACCTTCAGTCAGGATTGCCGGTCTCGACGGGATTTGAACCCGTGACCTCCCGAACCAGAGTCGCGCGCTAAACATTTGAGCCAACAATGTTGGTATGTTGCTTATTATGTATTTTTTGTAAAAGTCGCGCCAAGACGCTGCGCAAAGTAGGTAGTCCTCGATCCTAATCTCTGTGTATTTGTTGTTCACGCGTGTTGCGTCGGAAACGACTCAGAATGTGTGAAGTGACATCGTTGTCCGTGTTTTATCTCGCTCTGCGGGCGAAACTTTCTTCGCAACACGCGACGCCACCTCTAACTAGGACCCACCGAATACCTGCGTGGAAGACGACAGAAACGAAATACGATACGAGGATTGAACTTGTACGTTGACCTTGGACATGACCTTCTTAGTTTCACTTTAATCAGAAAGTCTTTGAAGTTTATGAGTGCAAGTCATACTAAACATGACAACTATTTTGCATCTTAACGAGTTTTTTTAAGGTATTGGCTTTAAACTGTGTAGGTTTTCGTGTTGAAGTACTGCAAACTAGGACAGGAAATTAGTGGATGACTGAAATGTGTGTTTGTATTATCAGTGGATAAGAGTTCTAAAGTCTTAAAAACGAAAATAATTATTGTCGTTATTGCTAAGAACAACAGGTTTCACGGTTGACTTATAAGTTTTTTTATAAGTAACGTTATAACGTTACAAATTATCCTTATTGGCGTGTCTTTGATTTGACTTTGAATGCCCCCAAAATGGCCTCCGGGTGCCGAAAAATTAGCAATAGGTACAGCAGCGCTCATGCGTCATCTAGACCTACTATATACTATTCAAACATCTTTGGATAGGACAGTCTATGTAGGTCATATGAAATGGACATTCTCATATAATGTTAATGTTAAATTTGGTTCTTATTTTAATTGTTAGTTGATAAGCTTATATAGCCGTCCGCGGTAACACATACGATTAGGGCTCTGGTTCGAAGCGTATGGCTCTACGAGGACGTGGGTTCGAATCCCGCATAAGGATCACCACTCATCGTCTCCTTAGTGCAGTAATAGAGACGTTAATAAACACAAATCACCATCATTAGTTCCTATATTATATTTACATTAGTGGAAAATAGTTGCAAATTAAGACTTCATAACAAAATTTGATTTGGAAAACTGTTTGGTCGATGATTCGAATCTAGGAATCTGGAGGAAGGTATTTATTTGATTTTTATCAACATACAACATTCTAAACATTATGTTGAGCTGCAGTCAGTCGTTTGTGGTCAGGATGTAGTTACTATTTGTCCAGGGTTAGATTATCATTCATTTACTACTGGCTATGACAGTATATTCTCTCTCGCTAAGTGAGTTCTTGGATATTAGACAGGTGTATGTATTTAATTACATGTACATAAGAAGACAAGGTGAACCAATCAGAGCCGTGAAGCATGCCACTTTCAAACTAAACTATCGCGTACATGTGGGGTTAGGTCGAAGTCAAGGGTCAAACTAGGACTAGTTCTTCAGCCAGCTACCTGGTAAGGTGCGTTCATGTGTGCCACGCGTGTTCGTGGCACGTGGGAGTAATGTGCGAGCAGCATGCGTCTCGAATTATTCGGCGGGAGTTTAATCTTCTTTTAATAATTGTACTTAATTATTTGAGGGGTCATGGCAGGACCTCAGTTTAATGATTGAATAAACTGCCCATCAGTCGTGACTCGTGACCCTTACGTGGTTCTAGACATGGAAAATTATTAATTATGATGTCAGGCTTACGTTACTGTTACTCTATCCATATAACAAGCAAAGTTCAGACTAAGCAGGCAAAAACACTTAGTCAAAATAACAATACATTTCATATAATATGCCATCCCTTTCTTCGCTATTTGAATCGAACCAGCTATTGTTGAGCTTTGAACTGACCGTTTCATGCTATGGTTTCATGAGCTACATCCCACTTGCTTCAGTGTGTGGCAGACTGTTTTTCCCACATATTCACGCAGTCCGGCACACACCCGAGCCTATAGCGAATTTCATTCAATATTTCATTGTTATTAGTAGACATTTTGGACATGTATAAGTAATTACATTAAGTTTAATAGAGATACCTCAAATAATATTATATTAACATCCAATAACTTTCCACTTTGCAGAACAAGAAGAAGGCCGCGGCGACAAGAAGGGCGGTCACGGGGGTGGTCATGGAGGTGGTCATGGAGGTGGTCATGGTCATGGCGGTCACGCGATGAAGAAGATGGCCGGCTTGATGATGAAGGGCAAGATGATGATGATGATTCCTCTGATGATGATGGGAACGAAGCTGATGGCACTGAAAGCGAAGCTGGTGGGCATGATGGCCATGATGATGTCGGGCTCGATGTTAATGAGTCATATGATGAAAGGTGGCGGGAAGGGTGGGGGAGGGGGAGTGTATGAAGGGAGGAGGAGGGTTGCCGATGATGGTGGTGATGGTGAAGGGCCCCCCGATGAAGGGAGGAGGGGGGAAGGGAGGTGGGATGAAAGGTGGGGGATGATGGGAGGTGGGGTCCATACCCCCCTAGCGGTGTATCCATGAGCTCGTGGTCAAGTGGAGGTGGAATGAGAGGGATGATGCATGGAGGGGGAGGGGGACAGATGGGAGACGGAGGAAGTTCTTGGTCGGGGGGTGGCGGCGGAGGGGCGGAGGGGGTGGTCAGGGGGAGGGGGTGGAATGATGGATCTTAGCAGCAGCTACGGAGCACCTAGTTCTGGAGGTGGATGGTCTGGGGAGGAGGAGGGGCAGGAGGGGGTGGATTAAGCAGTAGTTACGGTGCTCCTAGTGGTGGAGGTGGAGGTGGATGGTCTGGGGGAGGGGGAGGGGGTGGGGGTTGGTCTGGCGGGGGAGGTGGAGTAAGTAACAGCTATGGAGCTCCAGCGGCAGGACCAAGTGGGGGTTGTGGGGGTGGCTGTGGAGGCGGTGGAGGCGGGAATGGAGGGGGTTGTGGAAGTGGAAGTAGTTGTGGAGGGGGTGGGGGTGGAAACGCAGTCAAACCCAGCAACAGCTACGGCGCTCCGACCGGCGGAGGTGGTAGCGGCGGTGGAGGAGGAGGAAGTGGAGGTGGAGGCGGCAACAGCTGGGCAAACGACGGCATCGCGAGCGACAACTTCGCGGCCCCTATCGGCATGAACGGCGGTGTGGTGTCCAGGCCTAGCGACAGCTACGGGGCTCCTGCAGGACACGGTAGCGCCTCCTGGGCTCGCGGGACCAGGGACACTGACAGTCGGAAGCTCACGGCGCGGGACTGGGCCAGCATCATCAACTACAGCGCGAGAGAGGCCGCGTCCACCACAGCAACCACCGCCTCAACCTAAACCTATAACCTTCAGGATAGTGCTATTTATTTTGTAATTTATTGATTATTACTTTGTATTTTATATTCTTTTTATTTATTGATTATTGAATTTCTATTTTAAGTTTATTATAATAAATTATATAATAAAGAAGTAATTTTACGGAAAATACCCCTCACAATGTTTATGGAACTCAATATTATAATAATATGTTTTACTCAATATAAAAATATATATGTTATTTGTTTGTCTTGAACAATTAATATTTATAAAATCAAGTTATCACTGGCAATTCAATTAGTATCCAAACCTTACATTTTTCTTGTAAATATGTACTAAATTGAATCCTGTTGTTGAATAAAATTGTAATTTGAAGCCTAAAAAATAATCTTGTCAACTCATCAATGCTCATTTACAAAAATGACGAATGCGTTTTTATTTTAAATTACAGCTTATAGTAGACTTTAAACAAAAATTGTTTTTCAGTTTTTAAGACTCGAGAAAAAATTAAAATTAATTTTATATTTTCACATTAAAAGTCCTCCTTCCTGGCATTCGTTTAGTAACTTCAGAATAAAACATTAGGCCAACCACTAGAAAAGGTCATGCCTAAAAAACAGTGCCAAATTGTTGGAATCGAATTCAAGACAGTGTTTGAATATTGCTATTGTTTTGTGTGTGGTGTCTAGCGACTGATATTCGCGACGATGCCAACAGACATCATGTCGACGCTTCATTCTTGTAAAAGTATGCCTGTATCATGCGCCCAAGATCAAAAACATGCAGGATCCAGGAACCCCTCAGACACCAAGCAGACCCACACAGTTAATAAAGTGGATGCTGGAATTGAATATAAATTCGTTACCCTAATCGCCCTATCATAGTAACACAGATAACAGGCGCCGGGTATAACGCTGGTGCGTACATATAGCGAGGGGTCCTTCTCCAACTCGGGAAAAAATCCACAACGCTCAAAACCAAATGGATTTTGGTGCTTAAATCCCAATTTTTCCTTCTAATAATAATTAATACTACCAATTATCAATATTGTGTGTATATGCCAGTTCCATTTTACCATCCTCTAACTGGTGTGTGTTTTGATGTTATGTCATTATTTGAAAAAGAACTAAAGTTCTGGAAATATTAAGCTAAGGTTAATAAAATTAGGTAAGGTTGTAAATGTTAAATTATTTGTACTTCATATTAGTTAACAGGCCGTCCGAGGTCACTCATATATCATTGGGGCTGGTCCGAAGCGTTAGATACTAGATCTAAGAGGACGTGGGTTCAAATCCCGCATACGGCATGGGTGTTTTAACTTGTCATTCACCCTCAACGTAACGGCTTCGTTCTCCTTGATGTCTGCTCGACAGTCCGGGTTAATGGAGGAACCTATATGACCGTCCTTTCCGATGGGACGATAAGCCGTTGGTCCCCTTGGTACTTTCGAAAGGAGTAGGCTACGTGCCGGTATCGGGTTTCCCCTCCTTCTTTCTGTTCATACTTCATCCTTATCTATCACCACTCATCGTCTCGAATAGTAATATTGCAACGAAAAACAAAACACTGCAGTGACGTCACTGGCGTCCACCTAGACAGTATTGGGATAGGCAGCATCTTCCAAGGCTTTGTTCTTCTCCAGCACAACAAGAAGTTCAATGGTCTCATGCTTGACGTCACGTGACTGTATTAGGTGCACAGTGCTGCCTCCTGTGAGAGAAGGCTGAACTACGAGAGCTTGAGGTACCTGCCAGGTACCGGGTAGTCAGGTAGATGGCGTGGCGTGCTCTCTATACGGGTTGAATCTAAAGGCCGACTTTGCTAACCTTTCCCCCCCCACCGCGCGCTCACGCTCGCTTGCGATGCCCACTATATAGCGATTTTATAGCGGACAACGTACACAGTGCTCCGTAGCAGGGTGGTAACAGATGGGATTGCCAGTAGGGTTTCGCTTCTGGCTTGGTCAAACCCCCAACCATGTTTTTTTTTTTTTTAATAGAAATGGTAAAGATTTAGAGGTATTTTTTGTTTATTTTTAATAATAGTTATAGAACTCCTTTTCCGGGTAAAAGTAATTTTATATTTTAAATAGTAATCGTTCAAGGTTTTGGAGTATTTTTTGTTTAATTTTTAATAATAGTTTAATAGAACTCCTTCGGGTAAAAAGTAATTTATATTTTAATTAGAAACGTTAAGTTTTGAAGGTTTTTTTATTTTCTTTCTCAGTCAATAAGTTAACTTTTTCTTTGACTGAGCGGCAGACATTATGTGATGCGCGCGCATACTGAGACGGGTTAGCATGGTGCGCGCGCACGCTAGACAGAGCAGGGAAAAGGTTAGACCAAGTCGGCCCGGTGTCATATTACTCTATACGACGATTGCGTCACGTGAACTGGCGGTGCTGCCTCCTGTGAGAGAAGGCTGAACTACGAGAGCTTGAGGTACCTGCCAGGTACCGGGTAGTCAGGTAGATGGCGTAGCGTGCTCTATACGACCGTGGTAGGAATATCTACTTATTGAAAGCCGTCCGCAGTGGCGCATACTGTTGGAGCGTGGGTTCGAGTCCCGTCCCGTATAAGGGATGCGGCATGGTGTTTTGAAATTGTCCTACACAATCTAAAAATTTCAAATACTTTAAATGAAATACATAATATTCTTACAGTTACACTTACAGCTTCAAGAAATCATACCAGTGGCAGGGTTTAATACAACCGCTAGGACAATACAAAAACAACAACAACAAATACTGCAATACTTTGTATAACATAATTGTACATATTTTATTAGCGTGTGTACTTTTTACACAGCTTCATAAAAAAGTCAAAACTAACAATTCCAACTCAAATACCTCATGGGGATTGAAACATGTACGAGAAAAATTGTCTACTTTCAAATAATCTACGCCCTTTTTTTGTATTAACTCGAGTTTCTACTAAAATATTAGTCTAAAATAATGATACACAATATACTGATATTGAAAGTTAAGTTCCAAAGTAGATTACCATTAAAGACAAATATGTTGTAATAGATTATTGATCATGCGTTATCTTTTGCTATTTTAAATGGCACAATGAAAATAATGTTCCCCTAAAGTATGAAGATATCGTTATTGTGGCAAAGTATCAATAGAGGTTTTAAAATTAGTTATCTCAAATAGTTTCTGCATTATGACACATGTTTTAGTACCTTTAGAGTTCTGATTACTTTCTTATTCTAGAGTGAGAAAAAAATATTCTAACGACTAAATGTGATGCAATACACATTGAACGTCATAATCAAACATTCAAAACTTAGAAAAATTAGAAAATATATCGTCTATACAGAGTACGATTAAAGTAAAGTAAGTTTTGTTACTGAATGCAAATAAACACGTTTTTAAACAATCTATAGTGGAACAACACGTCGCAAGAAAGAAGATGCTGACGTCACCGGCGGGTGGATTGCAGCCAATCAGCGGTCCCCGATTTAAAATACGGATCGCTCATTGGCCAGCTGAAACCGCGCGCAAAAACTTGCTTCGGAGCAACAAGGAGTAAACCTCTCTTACCCGGCACCTCCACCAAACACGAGATTTCTACGTACAAACATAGCGTATTCTTAGTTGCATACCCGGCACCTCCACCAAACACGAGATTTCTACGTACAAACATAGCGTATTCTTAGTTGCATACCCGGCACCTCCACCAAACACGAGATTTCTACTACAAACATAGCGGTATTCTTAGTTGCATACCCGGCACCTCCACCAAACACGAGATTTCTACGTACAAAACATAGCGTATTAACAATAACAATAACTTTATTCACCTTGACTCATACATTGCATAAGTATAACTCTTTTTAGAGAAAGTGAATAGCCTAGCCTATGGAGAGTAATACATAATTGTTAACAATTTTATAAAAAATATACATTAAAATATACATTTCATAATTTCATAATATCTTTCCTTCTATTTCTATACATAATACTTATTTTTTTTATTGAATTGTTTATTTATATTAAATTATATTCATGAAAATACATAGTAGTTTCAGGAAGTGTGAAGGAAAGTTGAGTGTAAAGCTATGGGTGGGGTATTTATATTTCGGGCACAAGATTAAGTTAAACGTCAGCTGGATGAAGGTATTCATTGATGGTGTAGAAGCAAACGCTTTATAAAGAAATGATTTCAATGTATATTTAAAGAGTCTAGGGATTGTATATTTTTAATTTTGGGGTATATGATTGAAGATTGTTAGACATTGGTTAATGAGGTCCTTTGGAGAAACGCGTTGTATTATGAGTTGGGACATGAATTTTTGATTGCGATCGTGTATCATGGTCATGAATCGTTGAGTTTAATTTGAAGAGGTGAGGGTTTGATTTGACAAAGACTGCTGCAAGTTGTATCAAAGTACTTGCTAAGGTCAAGATTTTTTGGGTGGGGAAGATATTTCTGCACGAGGTACGCCAAGAGGCTCCTACTATAATTCGAATGGCCCGTTTTTGTAATCTAAAAACTCTTATAGCTTGTGGCGAGTTTCCCCAGAAAATAAGTCCGTATGATATGTGTGAGTGGAGTGGAGCATGGTATATGAGAATAAGGGACGTTGTGGCTGACTAGGCCTTTACTTCTTCTGCGGCGGAAACCTCCCCTCTTTCTCTTTGCGCCACCCGCGTCTCTGTGGTCTGTCCAATCAAGAGTGTCCGTCATATGTAGACCCAGGAAACTTGATGGCGTCAGAGCAGGCAATGCTCTTAGATGAGATGCGAATGAGGAGGCTTTCGGTGGGTGTGAAACTTGTGAGTGGAAGTTTAAATACACCGTTTTTGACGGTTGAAGAGAAAGGAGTTTTTGTTACAGTATTGTGACATTATGGAAGTTTGTTCGTTGGACATTTGTGAGAGTGGTGCTAAAGATTTTCCTTTTTGTGCTGTGAGTATATGGCTGAAATCATCGACGTATTGTGTTAGTATACCAGTGGTGAAACATTCTGGCATATCGTTGACATAAAGGAGGAAGAAGGGTGGTCCAAGAATGGTTCCTTGTGGGACACCACTTTTCAGGATCAGCGGTTGAGAATGAAAAGGGTGGTAGGTGTTATTTTTTAGTTTGCGGATTTCGACTATTTGAGACCGGTCAGATAGGTAAGAGGAGATCCAGGAGTGGGCTGGCCTCATGATTCCATTGATTCTAATTTGTATAGTAGGATAGAGTGATCGATGGTGTCAAATGCTTTACTAAGATCGTAAAAAATGCCTATGGGAACGTCCCCTTTATCAAGTGCATCGTGGATAGTTGTAAGAAGTGAAAAAATAGCTGTGGTAGTTGATTTGCCTTTTTGGAAACCATGTTGGGTTAGTGAGCTTGGATATAAAAGAGGTTAAGCGGGCATAAAAGGCTTTTTCAAAGATTTTTGAGAAGGAAGAGAGAAGAGATATTGGGCGAAAGTTGTTTGGGTCGTTTAGAGAACCCTTTTTCTTATAAAGTGGAATAACTTTAGCTTCTTTCAGCTTTGAAGGGAAAATACCAGTTTCAAATGATTTGTTTATTATTAATGATAGGGGAATGGAAATGGATTGTAACATTTTGATAAAATTGCAGTGGGACATCGTCTAGTCCGGAAGATTGTTTGTTACCTAACGATTTAATAATTTTTGCAATTTCTGGTGAGGTGGTGTCGAAAAGAAACATTGACTGAGTGATTTGAGGGATTGTTGTTGTGGGGGGCATTGCAATATTATGATGAAGTTGTGGTCTGTTTTTAATTCCCGCTTCTATAAAGTAGTTATTTAAATAGTTTGATATATGTTCGGATCTGACACTAGTGAGCCTTCTATGTTTAGCAAAAGGTCATCACGCGATTGTGGGGCTAAAGATTGTGATTTTATTAGCTGCCATGATGCTCTTGCTTTATTGTCAGCCCTTTCAATTTTTTGTGAGTAAAATTGTTTTTTGGTGTTTCTAAGTTTGAGGGAGTGAATTTTCTTGAGGGCTTTATAATCGTCAGAGTAGTTTGAACTGGGAGGGTGTAGTTTATGCATCTGATATAGATTTCTGAGATGTTTGCCTTCTTCCCGTAGCTCTTTGGTAATCCAAGGACTTGGGTCAGGTTTTGTTGTGTTTTTGACGAGTTTTAGGAAAGCTTTGTTAAAAGACTTAGGAATGTATTTAGGAAGGTATTTAGTGCATCGTTTGCGTCCGAGTATGTATTAGGCCATTCTTCTTCATCGAGTAGCTTTAGGAAAAAGTTGATATTTGTTTATTGAATTTCCTTTTTTCGCTAAAATTGTGGGGAGGAATGCTCTTGCGATTTAATTCTAGAAGAATGGCTGCATGATCTGAGAAGTGTGGATGCAATAGTTTGGTATTATAACAGGATTGATTCAGTGAAGTGAATATATTATCAAGGAGGGTACTACTATTGCCAAGTATACGAGTAGGAGTGTTGATGGAAGCAACCATGTTAAAAGATTCGATCATGTCTAGGAGGCGTGTCTGTGCGGTAGATTTTAATAAATGTTAATGTTGAAATCTCCGCAAAGAGCAATTTCTGCTTTTGGAAATGTTTGGTTGTTTTAACAAGGGTATCCTGGAGATTGTCCAAGAAGAGATTTACATCTCCATTGGGTGATCTATAAATTGAAAATATCATAATTTGTGAGTTGGTTAGTTCAAACAACATCCAGTGCATTCAAAGTCAAATTCTGAGCATATTAATTGAAGTTGTGGAAGAGGAACTATGTTAAGATGAGGTTTCGCAAATATAGCTACCCCGCCATGTTTATGGGTTGGTCGACAATAGATGCTTATGTTAGAGATACCTGGTATGCAGAGGAGGTTGATTTCTGATGATTCGAGCCAATGTTCAGATATACATATTACGTCGGCTGAGTTATTATGGATCAGAGTTTCTAGCTCTTCCATTTTATTGCGCATGGAGCGGATGTTTAGACTTAGGATTGTTAATTAGCCGATAAGTTTAGAAACATTTTGCTTGTTTGGTTTTTTTAAGGTTTGTTTTTGGGATGGAGAGTTTATAGAATAGGAGGGCATGGTTGTTGGCATGTCTATGGGGTGTGAGAAAGTTAGTGTGTTTAGGCTAATGTGGGGAGTTTTATTATCTGTGTTTTTATTAGTTACAATAAAGGCATTATGGGTTGGTGTAGCTAGTCAACTAGGCTTAGATTTGGATTTTTTATTTTATTGATGTATTTAGATGACTTTAAATGGAGTGGTGGAGATCTAACATTTATGTGATGCCTGTTTTGTTTCTTCCGATAATGATCAGTAAGAATTTCAACTAACTCTCTGGGGGACCATGGTTTTTGAATTTTAAGTTTCTGACCGAGACCCTCACTTATCATTAATTCCCGTAATTGTTGATAATTACAATTGGAAAACTGACGTATACCACTACTTCGGGTTGTCATGTTGTGGAAGTAAGTTGCTTGACTTCTAGGAGCTGGTGTAGCATCCTGTCCAAAAGTAAAGGCCGTCTCAGATGATATCACCTGTGTTGTCTTCTCTTCAATTACTGGAATGTACAGTGTCCTGTCAATAGTGGAGATGAGGGCCGTCTCAGACGATAACACTTGTGCTTGCTTCTCCTCCAACGTACGTGACAAAACACTGCCCTGCACGCAATTAGAGGTATCGGGCGTCCAGATGAATGCAGCTGTGCTGGCTTCTCCTCCAAGTACCTGACATAACAGTGCCCTGTACGCAATTTGAGGTGGCGGACGTTCAGATGAATGCACCGGTGCTGGCTCCTCCTCCAACGTTTTTGACAACACAGTGTCCTGGTTGCAAGTAGAAGTGTGAGCCGTCTCGGATGTCTCAGCGACAATAGCTAGGCTCAGTGATGGGTCAAGCAGAGACTCCGCGTAGGGCGCAGTAGCTTCTGCTGCATCGGTTGGAGTTCGGGGGACTGCCGCTGGGCGCGGTGGGGGACTCCGTGTAGTGGGCAGCAGTCAACGTTGCAGCTTCTGAAGTCGCAGCGGCATCAGCAGGGCTTAGTACTTGATCAAGCGAAGATTCCGCGTTTGGGGCAGTGATTTCCGCTGTACCCACTAGAGTTTCGGTGATGGCCGCGGGACTTAGCATTTGCACGTTGATGCCGCCAATTGGCTCCTCGGTGTTGTGGGCTGCTGACTCACTTGTGTTAGCTTTAAGTCTATATATTAATATTTGGGTTTTCGATTTCTTGGAGACGTTTTGATTATATTCTTGACTAATGGCCAGTGCATTCTGTCGAGGCCGCCGCACCCAATTCGCGGCATGGCTACAGTCGGTATGTGATAGTAATAGCAAAAATCTCTTAATTGCTTCAACGAATTCAGGAGGTCTTTTACCAGCGGTTTGTCTTGTGATCTATATTTCGTTATCATGTAGAATAGTAGTCTCCTTTTAGAGTGCAGAGTGGCCATCTCACCAACCCCTTTGTACTGGTTGGCGAGTTCCTCGACATGGCCGAATCTATCTTTAAAGCAGACAGCGATGCCCCTGTACATGCTGAGGTCGGCCGCCACACAGTGGGCAAGAGGGATGGATTTAGGGGTTTGAAAAATATTACCCTCTATTTCCACTACAGTGGGCCTCTGGCAGTGAGTAGTGTTGTTTGGATGCATTTGAAGAGGTACTGGTACATGATTCTGGGATATGGCGGTAGCTGTGGGAGAGGTGGTAGTGGGAGTGGTAGTGGTGGGATTTGAAGAAGTGGAGTCTGAGACTTTGTAGACTTAGATGGATTGTTAGTGTGGCGGGCTGGATTTGGAAATGGTTTGCTAGATTAGGGAGCAGGTTACTTGCAGATTCGGCTGTTGTCAGCGGCAGACTCTCTGCTTTCATTGCAGTCAGAGGTTGGGGCTGACCCACACCTGAGAGTGCTGAGTAGCGACTGTGGTTCTTGGGTACATTGACACTGACGGAAGGATGCAGCATTGGCCGCCAGCTTAGTGTGGAGATGATTTCCATAATCAAGGTGTTTAGTTTTTCACTACCCTGCCTGTTGGGATGAAGTCCCCTCTACTATATCACTTTGTGAAATTGACTTGTTTGATTCTACGTAGGTTATGCATAAGTAGTGCAAATCCACCGGATTTCCTGATTGACGTCATCAATTTCACTCTTCGGTACATCTTTTCTGTATATAATGCTGGTGTATGCCACCTGTGCATTCGGAAATAATTTCCGCACTGTTGAAACTAGCTGATAGATTGCATCAGCAATTTGTCGATTGCTTTGTTGCCAAGTGAGTTTGTTCCGCAGTGTAAGATGATTGTTCATAACTTTCACATCAGGGACGGGTATTGACTGCTGTAATAGTATGTCCAACTGGTGTGGCATTATGCCTGGGTGAAGGTCTAGGTGATAGGGTCTAGGCCCATTTTCTTTGTCTAATAGGAATTTACATCGGTAAACATAGAGTCACTGATGACCACCGTGTTTTCACCAACCACCACAGTTTCGGCCTGTTTGAGGTAGGCCTATGTATGACAGTAGGGGGCCTATGTGGTTGAACGATTTTAGGCCTACGATTTTTGTTTGAAATATTTGGAAGAGTTGGAAAGTTTTCCTCTTCTTCGTCTACGGCAAGCGGTCCATACCTGTTTGGGTAGCAGAACGGCTTAGGCTGTAGATCAGTCTCAAGCTTGTTCCACCAAACACGAGATTTCTACGTACAAACATAGCGTATTCTTAGTTGCATACCCGGCACCTCCACCAAACACGAGATTTCTACGTACAAAACATAGCGTATTCTTAGGTTGCTTACCCGGCACCTCCACCAAACACGAGATTTCTACTACAAACATAGCGTATTCTTAGTTGCTACCCGGCACCTCCACCAAAACGAGACTTCTACTACAAACATAGCGTATTCTTAGTTGCATACCCGGCACCTCCACCAAACACGAGATTTCTACTACAAACATAGCGTATTCTTAGTTGCATACCGGCACCTCCACCAAAACACGAGATTTCTACGTACAAACATAGCGTATTCTTAGTTGCATACCCGGCACCTCCACCAAACACGAGATTTCTACGTACAAAACATAGCGTATTCTTAGTTGCATACCCGGCACCTCCACCAAAACTTGTTCAATGAAAAGGACGTATTATTTCATGTGTGTATTATTCTACAAAACTTCTCTCAATCTGGTTTATTATCATTATTCATTTATTTAGCAAATAAAGATATTTCAATACAAATAAAATAACTTTTTTTAAATAACAATACATTATAAAACACGAAAAATACAAATCAACAAATTTACAAAATGCCAAATTTACAATTTTAACAAATTTACCAAAATTACTAAAATTACAAAATTTACAAATTTACAATAGTACTCCGGTATCCGTGCTGGTATCAAACAAATGCGACCTTCCGAATACGCCATCTCATGCTACGCGCCTAAGAATTGGGGAAAGGAAACTTGTTTGGGTGTTAATTCTTGTGTTATTCCAACGTAAGTTCTTAAGGAAATGATTCCTGACAATATGGGCGTTAGAAACAAACACGCAGAAAGTACCCAAGGTAGAGAGCGAAGCGAAGTTATAAAATAACGTTTCTTCCTGCGTTCAACTCTCCTCGGTGGAGGGTGTCGAGTTCATACTCTCTTCACTGCTAGCTTCTAGCTTCGCTCCCGAACTCCCAGGATCACCAAAACAGATTCTGTGAGGGTCAATGTCAACAAAAAACACATTTCAATCGGATTTAGTGTTCAGTTTTTATCGTAAGACTTGACAAACGCAAAGACGGACGGACAGAAAAGTGAAGCTTAGGGGAGTTTTCGATTCTACATTCTCTTTGTGGAATAGAAAAGAAAACAGTGGGTGTAACGTAGTGGTAAATGAGGCATAACGGTAATTTACAGGTACAATATTTTGTACTATTATTATTTATTTTAATAAATCAAGGTACATAATATGGTGAACATTTAATTGTTGTTGAGAATCAGAGGGCTTTATTTTGTGTGTTTGCAAGATGCATCAATTTTGCCGTAATTTACTCAAACCAAAGTACATGAATCGAAGTAATGTATATTTCTCCTCTACCAATGCTTTAAAATGATTCCTGAAAAATATAAAGGCATTGGCAAGAAGACACGCCACATTAATTGAACTTGGCTATGTAGTCAACGACGACTTGGCCGTCATACCAATATGTTATTTACTAGGCCGCTTCGCGAACGCTTTTCAGTTGCGTTGATGGATGAACTTTTTTAAATTTTTCTCATTACTTTTTCAAGTTCATCCAAAATTAAAATTCGGGGGGAAAATCGTAAAAGTACGATTTCTATAAAAAAAATTCAAGTGTCTCTAAAATCATAACATTATTTTATAATTTCAGATCGTCATCATCAAGATCGGAGTAGCAAGATGCCAAAAATCACGAAATAATCTCATTAAAATCGCCAAAAAATCCAAAAAGTACGATAATCATAAGAAATATTTGATCGATTGTACCCAAAAACGTGGTTAATCTTAAGACTAGGAAAACGCTCAGTTGGACGCGTGTGTGAGCGAGCACCGGTACGTGCAACATGACCCGAGTACGACACATTCCCATAAGGCCCACCACACAGTGTAGGCCTAACTGGATATTGACATTGTACACTGTATACTATTGTAACATCTTTGATTGTACTAATTCACGTCATGCCTTCTAAAGTGTATCTTTGTATCTTCACTGCCTCCTTCATTTTTTAGCATAATTTTTCGAATTATGATTACCAATTAGTCTTTAACGTCTTGACCGATTTAGCTGAAAATTTGAAAAATAGGAGAGAATGGTGTACTTTTTGTCCCTGCAAAATTTCATACGCATCGAAAAGTTTATTTTTTTATTTTTTTATTTTATTTTTTATTTTTTATAACCAACGATTGGATTTTGTTCAAAAACTATACAGCAACCCGCCTAGGTGGTATGTACATGTGTGCAAAATTTCAGGTCGATCAGAGAAACGGTGCGACCTGTATCGAAGCAGTAACAGAAAAAGAAAAACAAAAACAGACATTCGAGCCATAAGAGTCAAGTGGAGACGCTCGCTACGCTCGCTCAATTAGAGATTTCGAAGATCCCCTCAAATTTTCATCATCGCATTATGCCGTTTTCCCGGTAGAGCTCGAACAGACAATAAATTTAAAAAAAACGAGCTAATGTTTTTGGGGGGGGTCAGTGAAATTGAAGTCGTCGCTTCGCTCATCCAACTAACTTCTAGATTTGAAACTAACTGATAACGAGAATTTTGTAATTGGAAATAGCAAATAGTTGATAGGGCCTACTTTGTAACCGATCACGGGAACTTCCCCCTTCCTTTGACTACCTTCCCGACGGAGACGACCACGATGTGGGAACCCCTGCCCTCCCCATACGGTTGTGGCTGGTTCTGACCAGCACAGGCCTGTCCACACCCTTGTCCCCCGCGTCATCCCTTACGTCCCTCCCATCGTTTCGATTAGCCAAGCTGCATAATATGAGACGTTAAGCAATATCCTATCACAACCACTATGGAAGCAAGTGTCCGTTTAACCCCCCCCCCCCCTCCCCTTCTCAGTACCACATTGCCGGCACCACCACCGTCACCACAACATGATTAAGATTAATGATCGTCAATCTTGTGAACCTCTCATACTTCCTCGTCGTAAGACTTCTTCAAGACAGCACCTTCACATTTGCTGCTGTGCGTGCAACGTCGAACTAGCTCAAAACCAAGCTTTTGTCGGTAAAGACTTCGTTCCAGGCTACTAACTCCTGCCCACACGTC
>JAMZAV010004000.1:0-57707 GCA_024449915.1 Sweltsa coloradensis | reverse complement strand
GTCACGGGCGCGGAAATATAGGCCTGTCAGTACAGAGCACCGCCTGCTAAATATCTTAACACAAGCCATCGTAAGAGCATAAAGACATGCGTTTTAAGCAAACTCCTGTTCGCTCGGCTGACTACACGGGGTAGTTGTCACGGGCGCGGAAATATAGGGAGTATTCAATAGCCGCCATTGTGAGGTAATGCCCGTCAGTACAGAGCACCGCCTGCTAAATATCTTAACACAAGCCATCGTAAGAGCATAAAGACATGCGTTTTAAGCAAACTCCTGTTCGCTCGGCTGACTACACGGGGTAGTTGTCACGGGCGCGGAAATATTAGGCACTGTCAGTACAGAGCACACGCCTGCTAAATATTTTAACACAAGCCATCGTAAGAGCAAAAAGACATGCTTTTTAAAGGGCAAATCCTGTTCGCTGGGTGACTAAAACGGGGGGTCCCCCCGGGGGCGCGGGAAAATATAGGCCTTTCAGTAAGAGCACCCCCTGAAAAATTTTTAAACCCACAACCATCGTAAGAGAAAAAAAAGACATGCTTTTTTTTAAAGAAAACCCCTTTTTTGGCTCGGCTGACTCCCCGGGGGTAGTTGTTCCCCCGGGCGCGGAAAAAAATGGGCCTTTGGCGAGTCCAAGCACCCCCTTTGTTTAAAAATTTTAAAACCCCAAGCCACGTAAAGCATAAAACAGCTTTTTTTAAGCAAACTCCTTTTTCGCTCGGCTTTGCTACACGGGGGGGGTTGTCAGGGGGCGGGGGAAATTGGCCTGTCTTTAAGAGCACCGCCTGCAAAAAATTTGATTTCTCTTTTTCGTCACATTTTTATGGGTTTTTACAAACGAGGGGATACCTTGTAAAATTTTAAAAGGAAAATTTTTTCATTGTTTAAAAAAAAAACCGGGTTTTAAAAATATCAAAAAAGGCACTTTTTATTTCCTCTGCTTTAATTTCATGAAATTTAGGTAAAAAAAACTGGGGGAAAACCCATTTAGTCTTTGTTAAAGAGTGGGGTGAGCCCCATGGTATAGATCCGGTGTAAAATTCCCTATGGGGAACCTAAGGGGGCTTTTTTGGCCGGTTCCTCCCCTCAGCGGGATAGGCTTTTTAAAACCCGGGGCTAAATTTTTTTAATTTTAAGCGATAGCCGAGAACCCATCACGGCCCGGAATTATATTCCATACTGTAAAAAACTATAATTTTTCCCTTTGTTTTAATATCCCAAACTCTGCCCCTACCCAAAAAATATTAATGACTTTTGTTTTGAGTTGAAGTGAACTTCATACTTTTACACTGTTAAAAACCTTTCCCAAAAACTGCTCAGGGGAAAAAAGCACGTAAAAAACTTTTTTTTTGTCCTGGGAAAATCAGCAAACTTTTGGAAATCCGACTTGCTTTGTGGCCTACTGTGAGGTCACTGGGTTGTACTAGATTATACATTACTAAAAAAATTTCCTTTAATGTGCCAAAAAAAATCTTGAATGCGAATTTCAAATTTAAAGAAAACCCCAGGAAAAAAGGCGCGGGGTTTTAAGGGCCAGGGATTGCCACACCTGCACAAAACTGGCTGCGTCTCCCTTGGGGGTTTCCGCTCAGTCGAGTACATTTGCGACGGGCGGGGCAAAACATGGGTCCTTTTAAACCTCAAATATTTTGGAATTTGGGGAACCCGGCATCGAGCAACTTTAAATTTTCCCAACACCCTATCTTTTCACAGAATTATGCATCTTGTGATGTTATTGGTTTAGATTTCTTTTGCGCGAGTCAAAAGATACGACGGTTACATTTTCGTACCATGCTAATTCTTATGGGCGCTGAGACCAGAGAGAACCAATTTCCTTTCCGCCTTCAAACTTAGGTTCCCTATACTGGGCTACATTCAGCCTAAGGTATAGGACACCACCTCAAAAAAGGGACTGTCCCAGCTAAAACGGTACGAATGGGAGCCCTAGGTTAATATGACCTATCATACCTTGCTACAAGTTGCCTCAACCCATGCATGTGGTACATTGTAGGAAGTGTAATGGTCCCATATTTGTGCATTTTTTTGGACAATTAATGCATATGAATGAGTTCAGAAAATCAGGTAAGGAGGGGAATATATATGACAATAACAATGTGTGCAAAAGAAACAAAATAACAGTGAAGAATACATTATTTAAAAATTTAAAGCAAAAACATATTACAACTTAGGCCTACAATGCACCGCACCTTCCCCTACCAGGTAGGCCTGTATTGATGAAAAATGTATAAAATAATTTAATGTAATGGGCTAAACTAACTTTTTTTTAAAAACATATTATCAAGCGGTAATGATAATTGCCTTCGAAAATCAATTTCCATGTTTGAAATTGATGCAGTCCATATGAGCTATAAACAATACAACTGAATTTGAGATGACAGGCAGGAGTTGGAATAATTAAGTATGTAAGCCAAAGCACATCGGAATAATTAAGTACGTAAGCCAAAGCACATAATCGTAATGGAAGAATTATCAGTGGGTAGTAAACAGAGCGACTGATTTGATGCAGGGAAAGGAAGTTGTATAGATAGTATGGGGGAGGACTCTGACCTATATTGTGTCCTGCGTGATAGACAAGAGATTGAAAGCAATCAATCGACAGTATGATTAAGTCTAAGGGGAATGCACAGCACCGTTGATGGTACAGCCGGGGTCATATATAAATCAAGAGGTCTGAAAGATACCTCTTTCACCGACATCTCGTGGTCAACTCTTGGTGCCATTATTTATATCGCCCTGTGAACTGCATTTTCGACATAAATAAGAAACATGGCTGCTAATGTCAAAGGAAAATTCTCTATTCACCAGAGAAACTATCAAGCCTAGAAGAAATATAATATGGAAGGTAAAGAGAGCATTATATATCGATACCTTGGCCTAGGCATAGCATTAAGACTATGCCTTAGATCTTATATTTGCCTTAGTTTCTAATTAATTTCGAATAATTCTATCTTGGCTGTCAAGTCTTATTTGCAAACCACTAAAGTTTGTTTTATGCTTTTGTTTTGATAAAATTGTATTTCACTTCTGACTGCCTTCTAGATATTGACTATTTTGTTGACCAAGAGTCTTTCAAAGCCTCCTAAAAAATATTAATAACATCAAATAGTCTAGGGGGCTTCCATCGATCGATAATGCAGTTCACAGGGCGATATAAATAATGGCACCAAGAGTTGACCACGAGATGTCGGTGAAAGAGGTATCTTTCAGACCTCTTGATTTATATATGACCCCGGCTGTACATATAATGCCATAGACCTTTATAACAATGGCTCTTCGTGGTGTCTTACATGCAAGGCAGAGATACTCTGGTTGCATTACAGTTAGTGCCAAAATCATCTGGGTCTTTAAATGTGATAGATATATGTGTGGCTACCTGCAAATCAGGTTGTGAACAATAATTTTAATTTAATTTGATATCAATCAGATTTTGATTATTATGAATCAACCATGTCAGTGCTTGAAAACTTGACAAACAATTCTGACATCTCTACAAGATTTCAGAAAATCATTTGTTTTAAGGAAAACATTGCATTTAAGAACAGTCGTGACTTAGTTAAGTTGAGTTCAGTTTTATTAGCATCCTTGAGCATCCTTCCACCATCCAGGTTGGATGATAACTCTTGTGTTTGTACTCTAAAAGAACCACTTGATTTAAATCAACAGCCCGAGCTCTGTGAACACACCATAGTTTTTTTTTCAATATGCTAAGAACAAGTCGCGCAAGCGCGGCTTGAAGCCGCTACGCGGAGGGCGTGGAAAACCTCGTACTCGGAATACCTCGTAGTTTGAAAACCTCGTTGACGCGACAAAATCGCAAATCGGTCCGCGTACGGCTGCGATACGATAGTTCGCGGGTAACGTTTGTCGTTTATCCGAAGTCCTGGGACAAATTTGTTTTCCGGGACACTTTCGGTACGCCTCCGGACGCTGTCCGCCGCCTCTAAGTACGGTGCAAAATGATTTTCGAAATTGATAATTTTTACGCCTTTTGTGTAAAATGTGGGAGAAATGTTTTCCTGGGACAATTCCGAGACAAAATATTTTACGGTAAGTCTAAATCTTCGCCTCGTCCGCGCAGATCCGCAAAGCCCAAGATGGACAGGACCAGACATACGGCACATTTTCTTTAACCCCTGGACAAAATTTTTTCCCCGGGGACATTTTGCCCGGGGGTTATAAAAATATCCCCTCGTCCGCCGGTACCTAGAGCTCGGATGTACCTGATCGTACTGAAATTTTGTGGAAGATATAATACAAAAAAAAAACGTTTATCCACAAAAGCCCAAACCCTACTTTTTTGAGACATTCAAAAAATTTTTTTGGGAAAACGTTGAAATAAAGGGGGTTTTTCGGGGAAGGGCGGCCCCCTGACGTAATGGAAGGGAAAAAATTAAAAATTTAAAAAATTTTTAAAAATGCCCCAAAAAGGGTGAGGGAATACCCTGGGGCACTTTTTTGACTTTAAAAATTTTACCCCTCTAATAAACACCCTTTTTGTTTGACCAATACAGTTCTATAGACCCCGGGAGATAAAACCCCCATGGGTTTGAAAATTGCCCAACCCTAAAAAAAGAATAAATGTTTTTTTGGTTTTTTCCAAAAAATGCCCAAAACCCTTAAAAAGAAACGAAACAAAATTTAGTGTTGGGGCCCGGAACCTCTGTTTAAAGCCCACTGGCGCCATTGGAATCGCCTAAAAAAATTTAAAAATTGTTTGGGGGAAGATATCAATGAAATGTTTTAAATTTAAATTTTTCCCCATCCCCCCCCCCCCCACCCCAAAACAAAAAAACAACAGTGTAAAGGGGCATCTAGTCAAAACAAAAAAACCGTCCAAAAAATTTTCGGATTCTTTACTGGAAAAAGTTAATAAATTTCACTGAATAAAACTGGGACTTCCCCCCCCCCCCCATCACTCCTGCCACTTTGCCGTCTCGATTCCCTTCGTGTTTGTTGAATTGACTAATTCCCCCCCCCCAAAAAAAGCCCCCCACTGCCCAACCGAAAAGGGGAAGTCGCTAGTATAAAAACATTTTTTCCCTTTTAGTGGAAGTATTAAATTGTCGTTCGATATTTTTGGGGGGGGCCCTAGGCGGGCTAAACCCCCCCTTTTGGGTGGAAGTCTTTGCGTCTCTTTTTGCACAAAGGGTTTGTCTAAACGCTTCAAATGTAATGGGGTTATCGATTTTGGCAGTGCATAGTTTGGATTTTTATATGGACATTCTTTATTTGGAAATTTAAAAAATATTTCCCCCAAATTTCAGACCCCCCCAAACTTAAAAACCCGACTAAATTTCCTGACTTTTAAAAATTATTTCTTTAGCAAAAAATAGATTTTTTAAATAATGGGGGCCCTTTTAGGGGTTTGTTCTACTGTAAGCCTCTTCAAGCTTACGAACGAAATTTATTAATATGTTGGATCAGTAAAATTAGGGGTAAAAAATTTCACTGACGAAAAGTTTTTAAAAATTGTAAGGTCTTTTTTTTGCGCCCGGGTTCTGAAACAAAAGGGTTTGGGGGATGTTTTTGGGCGTAATCCCCAAAACCCTTAGACGTATTTTAAAAAAGTCAACAAAGGAAATCAAATCTTTAAAGGCAATGACGTTTTTCATTTCCCAGCATACAAAAAATGACTTTTTTTATGGGCCCTTTTGGTTTTTTCAAACCACGTTTGATTTCCCGTTTTGGCGCTCAGGACATTCGAAATGGGAAATTTAAAAAAGAAATTTTTTTTTTAGAAATTTTTTGATTTTTGTTAAAATTTAAATGAGACCAAAAATTGGTGGGGCATAAAAGTCAAAATGGGGCCCGTTTTAGGGCATTAAAAAAAAGCATGGGTAAAAGAATTTTTGATTTTTCTATGCAAAACCCCGGACACGGTTTGGGCCAACCCCTTTGGTCCCCCCCCCCTTTGTCTACCCTTAAAACTAGCCAAATCCCGTGTTTGGTTTGGTAGGGGAAAATTTTCCGTAAGATGGGATACAGGGGTTTTTACAATTCTTAAAATTTAAAAAAAATTTTTAAACCCGTGTTTTTTGTGACCTTGAATGCAAAATTTAACTATCAAAAATTTCCCCCGGCCCCGAACTGGGAAGGCTTCCACCAAACCCCGGGTTCGAACACAGGTTCTCAAACCAATTTTATTTACTTTCCCTTTATTTTTTCCGCTACATTAACGAGCCTTTTGGGCTTCCCAAAAAATGGGGGAAACCGGGGAAAAAACCAAAAAAATTTTTAAAAAATTTTTAAAATTTGGGCCACTGCAAAATTTTAAAAAAAATTTTCCCCAACTTTGCAATTTTTTCCCTCGCAATGGGAAAAGAAATATGGGGGGTTTTTTTGGTTTTTAAAAAACCCGTTTGTTTATTTCATTGGCATTGGGAAATTTGCAAACCTGGGGGCTCTCCCGCGCATCTAAAAATTTTTAAAAAAAAGGGAAAATTTGGAAAAACCCCAAAAACAATTTTCCGAAAAAAAAAAAACCGGTAAAAACATTTTTGCCGTTCTGGACCCCCGCGTTAACTCCGCAGGGGCATTCCCCCACACGCCCGAAAGTAAATTTTAAAAATTGGGGAAATTTTTTTAAACTTTTTTTTATTTAAACAGAAAATTTTTAATTTTTTTCAAAATTTAAACGGCATTTCAAAATGTTCATCATTGCCCCCGGGCCAAAGTAATGGAACGGGCCAAAAACCCCTTGACGGTGCCTGTACCCCGAAAATTTGAAAGCTTGGGTTCGTCGGGGGTTTGGTTCAAAGCCCACTTTTGGGGGCGGCAACCCTGAGAAAACCCAAAAAAATTTATTTTTTTAAGCCAAAAAGGACAAAGCAAGACATTTTGGTTTGGTCCATAACGTTGGGATACAAATTTTACAAAAATGGGTTAAATTTTTTTATCACGATTATCGCAAAGGTCCCAAACTAGGTCGGAAAAAACCATCCGTTAATTTTTGAAAAAAATGTGGGCCATACTTTTTTAAAGATTTTAAAAAAGGAAAAAACCCAAAGGTAAAAAGTGTCCAGAATCGTATTCGAAGGGGATTTTACTGTCCGGGGTTCCCAACCAAGGTTTTTCAAAATAAATTTTTTTAAAATTTCCTTCATCATTTTCCCCTCCCTTATGTGCCCCGGTTGGGAAATCAAACCAAAAGGGGAAAGGGGATTTTTTTTAATTTTTTTTAAAATTTCACGTAATATTTTTTAAAATTGGGAAAATTTGGGGGTTTTTTTTTTTGCGCCCTTTTTGGGAAAAAAAAAAAAAGGGGGGACCCAATTTTTTTTTAAAAAATTGGTACCCAAGGGATTGGCTTTTGTAATTGGCCAAAATTTTGGGGGGCTACCCTAAAACCAAAAAAATTTTCCCAAAAAAATTTTGGGAAACCCGGAAAAACCAAACAAAGTCCCCCAAAAAAAGAGAACGAATTTTTTTTCAAAAAAAGTGCTCCCCCTAGACCGCCCGGTTTTTTCTATTGTGTAACACGTTTAAAAAAACAAACCTTTTTTGGGGAAACTCCAAGTATAATCCGTTTTTTTTAAAATTTTTTTTGCTTCAAAATTTGAAAGTTTTTTGTCGTCCCGGCCAAAGTATGAAAAATTGGTCCGGAACCCTTCCGGTTTTTGTAAACCGGGAGTTTTTTTCGAAAAACTTTGGTACCGGGCGACGTTTGGGGGCAAAAAAGGGACTTTGGGGGCGGCAAAACCCCGAGTCAAAAAAGCCCAAAAAAAAAAGGTTTTTTTTTCGTGGGTTTTTGACTTTTTGACCCGGAAAAACAATTTTTTTTTTGGGTTTTTGGGGGTATTTTTTTTCGGAAAAATTCCCATCCTTTTCGTGGAGGAGCGTCCAAAAAAGTACGGTTTATCCCGCTTCGGCGGGAAAACGTCTCGCGTTTCAAAACTTTGGTTTTCCCCCGCCAGTCCTAGAGTTAACGTGTATAGTTATATAGACAAGTTCCCCCGCTCAAACCCCGGCTTGAAAAACCCTGCGCGGAGGGAATGGAAAAAACCCCGTACTTTAAAAACCCTGTTTTTTTGAAAAACCCGTTGCCGCGACAAACTCGAAATCGGTCCGCGTACGGCCCCGATACGATAGTTTTGGGGGTCCCCCCCCCCATGTGCGTTATCCCCCCAAGGTGTGGGACAAATTCGTTTTTCCGGGACAATTTTTTACGCTAAACCCCAACCCGCCCCCCCCCTTTAAGGGAAAATTTAAAAAAAAATCGAAATCAAAAAAATTTTTTTCAATTACTAAATTTCCGGGGGGCCCCCCAAAAAATTTCCGGGGCGCGTTTCCGGGGACAAAAAAAAGTTTGCTTGCTTTTCCCCCGTTTCATAGAGCCCAAGATGGGGGCCGATCGGAAAAGAAAAATGCCCAGCTACTAAAGGGCCCCACGGTTTGGGGCAACTTTTCGGTTTTCGTCTTTATGTAAGCCTATCTGTGGGTTTTCCCTAGAGTCCAAAATGGGGCTCAATCAGACAATAATTTTGGGGCCCTTTTTTTTAAAATCAGGGACATTTTTTTCCGGGGGACCTTTTGCGGGACGTCTTAATCTTTGCCTTGGGCCGCGCGGGATCCGCAGAGCCGAGATGGACCAGATCGGGGGGATTTTTCTGCATTTTTTCGAAAAACCCTGGACACCCGTTTTTTTCCGGGAAAGTTTTTCCCGAACGTCAAAATTGCGCCCCGTCCCCCCCGGGTTTCCCTAGAGTCCAAAATAGACCCGGGGCCCAACAATTATTGCACCCTTTTTTAAAAAAACCGGGTAAAAAATTTTTTTCCGGGAGACACATTTTTTGTAAATTGAAAAATTTTTTTCCTCGCCCGCCCGGTTCCGTAAAGCCCGAGATGGACCGGGGCGACGCTTAAATGCGCCTTTCGTCAAAATCCGGGGCAAAAATATTTTTCCCGGGGCACCCTTTTCCCGGGACTTTAAAAAAATTTCACCTTTTTTGTTTGGTTCCGTAAAGCCTGAAGAACCTGATCGGGGGGGGGGGCTGTTATTGTGGGAATAAAAAAAAAAAAAAAAATTACCCCAAAAAATGACCCAAACCCCTATTTTAAAAAAAATTTCCAAAAAAAAAAATTTTTGGGCCCAAATTCAAATGAAAGGGGTTTCGGGGTCCCTTGCCTTGCCGATACGGTTTTTCCTTTAAACCCCAAAATGGACCCGATCGGCCGAAAATTGGGTTTACTATTGGAAAAAAAATTGTTTTTTTTGGGTTTTTAAAACGATTTAAAAAAAAAAAATTAAGTAAATTAAATGTCAAAACCCCCTGATGCGACCCTTGACGGGCCCTTTTAAAGGGGAAAAAAAAAGAAAAAGAAAAAGTTTCCCCCAAAATGATTCAACTACTTATTTGAGAAATTCCAAAAAGTTGGCCCCTTTATCAAAAGAAAGGGGGTTTTTTTGGCCCCTAAACCCCCGATGCAGCCCTCCCGACGCCCCTTGGTATCGCCCCCCAAAAAAATTTAAAAAACTTGAAAGGATTTGAATTTAAAAGTGTTTTTTTAAATTTTTATTTCCAAAATCCCCCTCCCCCCCCCCCCCCCAAAAAAAAAAAAAAAAAAACAGTGTCGTTCGGCGTTCCCCAAATCGAAACAGTCCTTTAAAATTTTTGCTTCGTAACCCCAAAAAAGGTTAATAAATTTCACTGAATAATGAAGGGGTTTTAATTTTAAAACTCGAGTCCCCCCCCCCCCCCCTCCCCCCCATACTCCCCTCACAACCTTTTTTCTCTCGATTTCCCCAGTTTAAAAAAACTAAGATCTGCATTTCCTTTCCCCGAACAAAAAATTTGACTTTCCCCCCCCAAACCCCCCCCCCCAAATTTGGGCCCAGTTGTTGAGAAAAGGAAAAGTTTTTTTTGGGTTAACCAAAAATTTACGTTCGGGTTTTGCACGGGCGCTCCCATTTACGATGGAAACCCTGGTTAAGTAGTTTCCCGCAAAAAGCTGGAAGATGTTGATAAAAAAGTTTTTTTTTCCGATTTCCAAAATGCCCCCCCCCCCCCACAATTTCCCCAAATTGTTTGGAAAAAAAAAGGTGTTTTGGATTTCCCAAAAATTTACGTTCGATTTTTTCAGACGCTTTCGGACTACTCCACACCCCCTTTCCCCCTCCCCCACCATCATATACCCACATCATGGCCCATCACGATGGAAATTCTGGTATTAAACTTAGTTTCCGCAAAAAGCTGGAAGATGTTGATAAAACGTATTAATTACCATTTCCAAATCTGCCCCCCCCCCTCAAATTTTCCCGAGTTGTTGAGAAAAGAAATGTTTTTTGGATTTCGAAAAATTGACGTTCGATTTTGCACGAACGCTCCCATCAAAATGGAAATGCTGGTTATTAAACCAATTTTCCGCCAAAAGATGGAGATGTTGATGAAATGTATTAATTCCCATTTCCAACTCGCCCCCCCCCCCCACAATTGCCCTAGTTGTTGAGAAAAGAAATGTTTTTTGGATTTCCCAAAATAGACGTTCGATTTTGCACGACGCTCCCATCACAATGGAAATGCTGGTATTAAACTATTTTGCACGACGCTTTGGGACTCGCCTTGGCCTCCTGTACACTTGTTAAAAAACATTTTTTTGATTTTGGTATTATTTGGTATTTTTCCAATTTTTTCCGGGACGCCCAATTTTCCTGGACGCTTTTCCGGGACGCCAAAATGTCGGCGTCTGACGTCCGGTTCCGTAATGTCCGAGTTTGGCAATTTGCAAAAGTTTTTTTAACAAAGAAATTTTTTTTTGGATTTCCCAAATATGACCAACGTTTTTTCCAAACACTTACGGAACGCTTCGCCCCTCCAAAAAAATTGTGGAAAAAAAATTTTGCAAATGGGACACATTTCTATTTTTTTTTCCTTTTTTTTCCCGGGGACGGGCCGAAATTTTTCCAGGAGGGTTTTTTTTCCGGGGATACCCAAAAATTGGTCTTGTCATTTCCGGTTCCGTAGAGCCCAGGTGGCCCGGATCAAAGAAGAATTTCCCCGGGTTTTATGACGAAAAAATTTTTTTTTGGACCCCCCCCAAAATGACCAATTACTTTTTTGAGAAATTCAAAGTTTTTTTTTTTGCACACGTCTAAAATTTGACAGATCCTGACTATTTTTTTTGGACCCCCGCTGCCCGTTTTTCGTTTGTCGAAAAACTCAAATAAAAAAATTTCAAACCCAAAAATTCCCCCTTTTGGAAAACCCAAAAAAGGGGTTTTTAGGGGAATCCCTGGGTCAAAACACGTCAATTTCCCATGAAAAAATTATAATAGTTACTTTTTTTTGCCTCCTGCATTCCCTTTCCGTTTTTTGTTTGTTTTTTTAACTGTTCGGGTTCGGGGGCCACCCCCCCAAACCCCGCCAAAACTTTTGTCTTGCGTAGTCTGCCCAAACAGTCCTCAAAATTTGGGGATGCCTTTGACACGGCCCTGTGACAAATAACCGAAAAAAGTTAATACTTTTCCCCAAAATTTGATTTAAGTATTAAAAAATGGGATTTTAAACTTTCCCCCCTTTCCCCCCTCCCCCCCAAAATCTTTTGGGTTTCCCCCAAACAGTGGTTTATGTCCTCGTTTGGCCCTTTGTCATAACCCGACCCCTGTTGTGGTTCATTGATTTTTTAAAAAATTAAATCATTAAAAAATTTTTAAGTTTTTTTTAGATTTATTTAGTTTTTTACCTACTAAAAATTCCCCCCTTTTTAAAAAACCCTTTGCCCTGGGGAAATTGTCCGGGTGGGTGCTATTTTTTATTACAACTGCTATAAATGACTTAAAATTTCCCTCAAAGCGGCTTATTTTAAAAATTTTTTTGTTCATAAAAAATTAAAATATAAATTAATAATAAATACCAACAATTAAATAATAAATAATAATAATAATAATAATAATAAAAATAATAATAAATAATAATAAAAAAAAAAAATAATCTTTAATAATAATAATTATAATAATAATTTAATAAAAAGTATGCCCCGACGGGGATCGCCCAACCTCTGGCTTCCCCGCCATAGCTCTCCCTTTTTGGGTTGCTTCTGAACATAAACACTTTTTTCTTAAACTGCTATTTGTTGTGACTGTTGACATCCATGATAATAATCGAACAGAAGACTGCAATGAAGCTGTCATTACTGAAAAAAACCCCTTGAAAAAAACCAATTTACTTTCCCCATCTCCCCCTTTAGCTATCTTTACTAAAAATGTTTCCAAAAACGCTCGGGTTTCCCCAATTCGTTTTTCGGATCACTTTTATAAAGCACTTCCATACATGCTGCATGCCCGTTGGGTAATGGGGAAACCACCCAAAAGCATGTCTTCTGCGCCAAACTGGGGCCCGCCTATGCCCCCTTTTCCCCGCGCCTAGTTTTTGGTCTCCCATGGGCCCACATGCGGGAGAAACACCGGCAGGCCCTTTTCTTTAACTAGTAAAAATTTCCCTGTTCGGGTTTTTTCATTTTCCCATTTAAAGATCAACCAAAAAAAAAATTTTTTGCAATCCCCTAAAAAACAATTATTAAATTTTAGAAAATAAAAAAAAATTTTGGGTACGATTAAAGTCCCCCCCTCGATTGCATTCAGAAAGGATTACAATAAAATATCCCAAATTTTAAAAAAAATGCAAATGGGAAAAAATCTGCCTCAAACCCAGGGGCCAAAACCCCGTCCCTTGCAGACTGATCGTCCCAAATGTTTTCCCCCCCCCCCCCCCCCCCCCCTCCTTTAAATCGGGTGGCCTCCCAGGCACATTTTCCCTTTTTACAAAATTTAAAAAATTTAAAAAAGAAAAATTTTGTACCACTTTCGTTCGGGTTTAAATTTAACGGCCTAAAAAAAATGTAAAAATTTAAATTTTTTTTTAAATTTTTTTATATTTTAACACTCAAAAAATTTTTCCCTTTTAAAAAAAATTTTCCCGATGTATGTCCCAGGGAATATACGCTTTTTTACATTTGGGCAAATTTAAAATAAAAGAGATTTAAAATTTTGTTTTTTTCCCAAATTTTTACTCTTCTAGAATGAACCCCCGCCGCTGGCGCTATTGGATTTCCCCATTGGGAAAATTTTTTTTTTTTAAAATTTCTTTTTATTTATATTCTAACTACTCAATACTCTTTTTAACAATCTTGAAAAATTTAAAATTGAATTCCCCCCCCCCCCCTACTTTAGATTTGAAAAATAAGTTTACCAAACCCAAATTTTTTTGAACCGCGCCAGCGCCCGTACCTTACGCTTCGGCCACAGCTATATACCTTCGCTTGGAAAAAACAAACAGTGTATCAAAAACCCCCCCCCCGCCGGGCAAATACGTGCCTTTTGCAGCATCATTTAAAAGCATCCCCATGTGTCGTCACGAGCCCCCTCGTAGCCTCAGCGTTTGAATGTTGCCCCCCCCCCCCCCCCCCCGCCACACCAACGTTAACTCGACGTCGCCCCTGCCAAAATTTTCCCTTCTCGTCAAAGAAGTCAACCACGCGAGCACGGCCGCGCACGGCCAAATTAATAAACATGTTTTAAGTGTTTCCCCCTCTCCCCCCCCCTTTTTCAGCCCCATACTTTTGCTTCAAACACACTTGGATCAAAAGATTTTGTTTTCAACTATTTTCTCTCGTCTCGTATGCCCCGAACACGAAAGCACGAAAAATGTTCAAGATAATTAACGTTTTTGAATTTACAAATTTAAATTTTTTCAAGTGAAATTTGGCGCCCGGCCCTTCAAAAAGTGACCCGAAATAAATTTTTTTTATTAAGATTAAACTTTCATATTATTTAATTACCCAAACATTTAGGGAATAAAAGTCGAAAAGGGCCCTTTTCGGGGCATTCCAAAAAGCTGCAAAAAGAAGAAAAAAATAAAACATTTCAACAACCACACAGTGATTAACGTTGGGAAAGGGAAAAAAAAAAACACGTGCGAATGTCACAAACCACAAAAGTGTTTGTTATCGAAATGTGGGTACAGGACCCTGCTTTGGGGGGCAATATTTTTGGTTTTTCCCCCCAAAAAATGCTACTATGAGGCACCGTGAAAGTGGGCATTTTTGGGGCGAAAGATGCAGATTATGCGTGAAAATTCATTTCCGATTCATTTTTACCCCCACTTGGGGTAAAAAAAGAAGACAAAACTGTCTAAAACGTAAAATTGCCGACTCGAACAAATTTTTTTGTACAACATAAATTTTTTTTTGGACCCGATTGGGCCCGTTTTTTTTTGTGTTCATTAAATCAAAATTTAAATTTTAAAATAAAAAAGTACACCCAATTTTTTGCCGGTTTTTCCCAAAACCCCCCCTAAGTAAAAAAAAGTACCAAATGTGTTTTAACCAAAACGGGGGGGGGGTTGTCCCGTACAGGGGCCATCCATTTTGATTTTTGTAAAAAAAAATTTTCCGGAATTTTGGCCCCCCAAGGTGGAAAGCACCTGCAAAAAAGGACTCACGCACCCCCTTAACATTTTTGGGCCCTTACGAGGGTTTTGTTCCCGGGACCCAAATATTTTAAATCTTATACTACTCCTGCCGGGAAAGGTTTTATGGCAATTTTTTTTTTGAACCCTTAAAAATTTGACTTTTTGAACATTTCAAAGTTTCAAAAAAAAAACAAAGAGTTTTTGCCATTTTTTTTGGGTTTTGGACGAAATTTTCGTGACAATTTTTTTCCACCTTTTGACGTCCCTCCTAAGCTTTCAAAATTACCAAAGACCCAAAACTCTAGGTTACCGAAAATTTTAAAAAAAATTTCGGAACGGGATTTCGTTGGGGGGCCCGCGTTTTTAACACGTGACGGGTTTTATTTCATTTTGTTTATAGGGCTCAAAATCATTCATCCTTCAGAGGTGAGGGGGCGAAAAAAAAAAATATAAAATTTTTTTTCTCTAGAAAAAATTTTGGGTCAAGACCCAAATGTGCGCGAAAAATCCGCATATTTTTTCTAGTCGTAACGTTCAACGTCGCCAGGCCAAAAAGAAGAGAGATGGGGCAAAAGGCAAGAGGTGTTTTTTTGTCGTCGCGCGTGAGCGCCCCCCCAGGTGCCGGCGCCCGGGGGTGGCGCGCGTACTTTGGGCGTCGCGTCGGCCCGCCGTTTTTCTCCCCTTTTTGGTGGGGGAAAAAAAGGGCCCATTTCGCCGAGTTGCGAAAACATCAAAAAAGTTTTTTTAAAGCGGCGGCCGACTTTTCGAGTGCATTTTTTAAAAAAATTCGAAATAAATTCCGGTCGGTACGTCGCCGAGTCGGCCCCCCTTTGGGGGGAAAAAAACGCCCGTTTCAACCCCCAAAGTCGGGCCCCCCCAAAAAAGTGCGTTAGCAGACTATGGTTTTGGAGAAAAGTCGCGCCCACCGCGGTTTTGAAACCGCGGCGGAGGGGAATGGAAAACCTCGTACTTGGAAAACACGTTTTTAAAAAACCTCGTTGACGCGACAAACTTAGAAGGGCCCGCGTCCCGGGCCACGTGCGGTTTTTTTGCGCCTTATCTAAAAGAACCGGGAAAAAAAATCGAAATTAGATTTTTACCCCTTTTGAAAAATTTCCCGGGATGAAAAATTTTTCCCGGGAGGGTTTTTTTGGAACAAAAAAATGTTTGGCCAAGCCGATCGGACAAAAATCCCCGAGCTACTAAAGACCTCGCGGTTGGGTCTACTTTCGGGTACGTGAAAGTTAGCCCATCCGCGCGGTTCCGTAGAGCCCAAAGGGCCCCCAATCGGGCAAGGGATTGCCCCTTTTTAAAAAAAATCAGGAACATAATTTTTTTCGGGACGTTTTTACAGTACGCTAAATCTTCCCCTCGTCCGCGCGGATTCGCAGAGCCGAGAGGACTTATCGGACATATGTGCTTTTCTCGAAAATCCCGGGGGGACAACAGTTTTTCCCGGGGACGCTTCACCGTTACGGTACTCAAAATATGCCCCTTGTCTGCCCGGTTCCCGTGAGTTCAAAATAGCCCCGGGTCGCACAGATATTGCGTTTAAAAATTTTTCCGGACCCTTTTTTCCGTTACGTGTTAATTTTGCTCCCCCCGCGCGGTACCGGAAGCCCGAGATGGAGTGGATCTGACGTTTACTGCGCCTTTCGTCAAAATCCGGGACAAAATTTTTTTTGGGGGGACATTTTTGGGTACGTAAAAATTTTGCCCTGTCCACCCGGTTCCGTAGACCCCGAGATGAACCCGACGGACTGTAGTTGTGGAAGATAAAAAAACAAATAAAATTTTTTTCCCCCCCAATAGACTGACCATTTTTTGACAAATTCTAAAAAGCTTTTGGCCTCTTTCAAATGGAGGTGTTTCGTGGCCTTTAGCCTTGGGGACGGGCCCTCTTGACACATCGGAAGAAAAAATAAATTAAAAATTTTCAAAATTTTCCCCAAAAAAGGGGGAAGGAATGCTCGGTTACTGTTTTGACTTTAAAAATACCCCTTTTAAAACCCTCGCGGTCCGACCGATACGGCCCCATAAAACCCCAAAGAGGGAAACCCTAACGGACGTTATGGCCAGAGCTACAAAAAAAAAATTTTTTTTTTGGTTTTTCCCTAAAAGACCAACCTTTTTAAAAAAATAAAAAAATTTTTAGTATAAGGTCGTAAACCCCTCTGACACCTTTGGGTATCGCCCCAAAAATGAAATGGCATAAAGATATTGATCTAATGTATAATTTTCCCATTTAAATAATTTCCCCCCCCCCCTCCCCCCACCCAATCAAACTGTCATTGGGAGTTAGTCAAAAACAGTCCTCAAAAACGGAGTCTTGGACGCGGCCTGGACGTAATTGGAAAGAGCAAACCCGAAAAATTTAATAAATTTCACTAAATATAAAGGGTTTTAGTATTAAAAACTTATTTTAACCCCCTTCCCCTCCCCCTCCATCATTTTTAAACCCCCACCCCAAAATCATAGCCCATCCAAGGGAAAATGTGGTATTATACCTTTTTTCCCGAAAAAAGCTGGACGATGTTTGATAAAAATTATTAATTCCTTTCCCCAAAAATCCCCCCCCCCCCACAATTGCCCGGTTGTTGAAAAAAAGAAAGGGTTTTTTGAATTTCCCAAAATTGACGTTCTTTTTGCACGACGCTTTGGGATCGTCTGGCCCCTGAACACTTGTTTTAAAAAAACATTTTTTGATTTTGGACCATTGGTATTTTTCCGATTTTTTCCGGGACGCCCAATTTCCTGGACGCTTTCCGGGCCCAAAAAATGTCGGCGTTGACGCCCCGGTTCCGTAGTGTCGGATGGCGGAGATCGGAAAACAATGAAAAAAGTTTTTAACAAAAAAATTTTTTTTGGATTTCCCAAAAATGCCCTCGTTTTTCCGAAACATTTAGGGCTCGCTTCGCCCTCCGAAACATTGGGGAAAAAAAAAGAATTTTGCAAATCGGACACTTTTTTTTTATTTTTCCCGGGGTTTTTTTGGGACGCCAAATTTTTTGGGGACGCTTTTCCGGGGGAAACGAAAAGTGGCCTGTCAGCCCGGTTCCGTAGAGCCTGGGGAGGCCCGGATGGAGAAGAACTGCCCGAGTTTAAACGAAAAAAAATTTTTTTTTGGATCCCCCAAAATGCCCCAACCATTTTTTTTGAGAAATTCAAAAAAAATTTTTTGCAACGTCTAAAATTTGACCGATCCGACTATGTTTTTTGGCCCCGGGCCCCGCGGGCGTGTTCAGTTCGGCGAAAAACTCAAAATGAAAAAATTTAAAATCCAAAAATTCCCCTTTTGGCCCCCCCAAAAAAGGGTGAGGGTTTTAGCCCTGGGTCAAAAATACGTCAATTTCCCAGTGAAAATTATAATCGAAAAGTTTTTACCCGCCTTTCAGTCCCTGTCTTTTGTAAGTACTGAAAACTCGATTTAAAACCCCCCCCCCTTCCCCCCCCCCCCTTCATATCCCTATAGGGCCCCATCAGACGGAAAACGATATTAAAAAAATTTTCTGAAAAAGGCTTGAAGATATTGATAAAGGGCATTTTTTTCCCTTTTCCAAAATCCCCTCCCCCCCCCCCCCTAAACTGTGTAAATTGCGGATCAAAAACATCCTCGAAAAATCGGATGCCTTGCACGCCCCCCCTGTGACTATTTTAAAAGAGCAAAAAAAAAAAAATTTTCAAAAATTTACTAAATATTTAAGGTTTATGTGTGGAAAAGTCGACTTTACTCCCCCTCCCCCCCCTTTCGTTAAAAAACCCTCATTTTGGCCCACACGACGGAAATACCTGATTGAAAAAATTTGTTAAAAGGCTTGAAAATTTTTGATAAATGTTTTAAAATCCTTTTCCCAAAATCCCCCCCGCCCCCCCCCCCCCCCCCCAAAAATGTGTCTTGGGGGTTTTTAGTTAAAACATCTCGAAATTCGGATCCTTTGGACGCGGCCCTGGAGTAAAAACCAAAAAAAAGTTAATACATTTCACCAAATATTAAATGTTCAAGCTTTGAAAACTCGACTTTACATTCCCCTCCCCCCCCCCCCCCCCCACAAAAATTTGGGGTTTGCCCTCAACAGTAGTTCATGTCCTCGATTGCCCCTTTATCATAACCCGACCCCTGTATGGTTCATTGATTCAATAAAAAAAAATCATTTCAAAATTTAATTTTTTTTACATTTATTTATATTTCAACACTCAAAATTCCCCCCTTTAAAAAACCCTTTGACCTGGTAAATGTTAGCACGATACGCCTTTGTAATCTTTCAAGTTTAAGTACCGATTTGTCATTTTGGTTTTTGAATGTCATTATTTCCAATAACCTTGTTCGGTGAATATTGTTTTAAATTTGATTGCTTAAATTTGGGTTTTATACCCCTTTCAGAGCCTCTTTTTACACTCGGCAAACATTCACAATAAACATTTTTTACGACACTTGAGATTAAATAGTTTTTGCTGAAATTTATTTTTCCCCTCGTCTCTTTACTAGAACACGGAGCATAAAAAAATTTTAAATGATAATTATTTGTCTTTTTTAAATTTAAAAATTTAAATTTTTCAAAGCCTTCGGCGCTCAGGACCTTTAAAAGTGAGTCAAAGAAAATTTTTGGGAATAAATTTTGTCTTCATGTTAATTAATTAGCCAAACATGGAGGACATAAAAGTCGAAATGGGGCCCTTTTCAGGGCATTCACGAAAAGCATGAAATAGAAAAAAAATAAAACATTTTTTCAACAACTACACAGTGATTATCTTTCGGAAAAAAAAAAAACGTGCGAATTCAAAAAACCACAAATGTTTGTTATCAAATGTGGTACATGACCCTGTTTTCCGGGCAATTTTTTTGGTTTTTCCCCCAAAAAAATGTTCTATGAGGTACACTCGAAAGGGGCATTTTGGGGCGAAATCGAGCGATAAGGGGAAAAGTTCTTTTCCGATTTTTTTTTCGCCACGGGGGGTAAAAAACGAAGAGGAAAAACTTGTCAAATCGTATTGCCCGTCTTGAACGATTTTAGTAAAAACATGTTTTTTTTTTACCCCGATTGGCCCCTTTTTTTAAATTGTGTTGCATTAACAAATTTAAAATTTTTTAAAAATAAATAAGTACCCCTGATATTTTTTGCGGTTTTCCAACACCCCCCTAAGTAACAAAGTACCAAGTGTGTTTAAAAACATTTGGGAGGGGATTGTCCCGTAAGGGGACCCTTCCATTTAGATTTTCGTAAAAAAAATTTTACTGTGAATTTTGGGCCCCTCAAGGTGGAAGTACCCTGCAAACGGACGTCACGCACCCCATTCAACATTGTACCGTCCACGACGGGTTTTGTTCCCCCCCCGGGACCCAAACTATTGTACCCCTTATATATACATCCCTCCCGGAGGTTTAAAGTTTGATTTGTTTTTAAAGAACCCTTTTTAAAATTTGAATTTTGAACATTTTCCCAAATGGAGGGGAATACAAAGTTGTTTTAATTTTTTTAATTTTTTTCGAGTTTTTTTTACGAAATTTTCCCGGGGCAATTTTCCCACCCGCTTTTTGGTTCCCTTTAAGCTTTCAAAATCACCAAAAACAAAGCTCTAGAGCCCACCGAAAATTTAGAAAAAATCGGAAAGGTGAGAAATTAAGTGCAAAAATAAAAACACTGGGCATTTTTTTCCTACCGAAAAATTGGGGCATGGCAAAAAAGCCCACAGCAGAGGGGGACTGGGGAAGAATTTTTTTTTAAAAAAAATTTCCCCCGGCCAAGAATCCGGAACATCGAGGTAACTTTTTGAAAACGCAAAAAACGAAATGACCCGTCGCCACGGGCCCAAAAGAAGAAAATGGGGAAAAGTCAAATGGGGGGTTTGTTTTCGTCGTTCTTTGCGCACACCCGGTGGTGTGCCGGGGGTGGCGCACGTACTCCGGGGCAGCGTCGTCCGAAGCGCGGCGCCGTGTTTTCCTTTTTTTTTTGACACGACCCGAAAAACCTCGTCAAAAGGGGGGAACCCCGGGGGGCGGGGGGCGGGCGTATTTTTTTTTCAAAAACCCAGATAAATTCCGGTCGCGAACGTTGCCGAGTCGGGGGGGGGCCCCCCCCGGTGTGGAAAAAACGCCCCTTTCGGGGGGCCAAAGTCGGGGGCCCCCCCGAAAAGGCGTTAGCAGACTCAGTTTGACGACAATCCGCTTACGCGCGGCTTGAAAGCCGCGCGCGGAGGGGATGGAAAACCTCGTACTTGGAATACCTCGTAGTTTGGGAAAAACCCCGTCGCCCCGGGCAAACCGATAATCGGGCCCCCGACCCCGCGTACAGTACTTTGCGGGTTTAAAGTTTTTCGTTTATCGAAACTCGGGGCATATTTTTTTTCCGGTACATTACGATATGCCGTTTAACCCCGCCCTCCCCCCAAAAAACCCCTTTTTTTTTTTTCGAAAAAGTGTAGTTTATAGTCTTTTGTTTAATTTTCGGGCGTTAAAGTTTACGGGGGGCGCTTTTTTGGAAAAGAAAAAAGTTTGCCTTTTCCGACCCATTCCATAGAGCCCAAAATGGACCCGATCGACGAACAATGACGAGTACCAAAAGGCCCCGCGGTTGGGCACTTTTTGGGACGTCTAAAGTTAGCCGCATACCCCGATTTTTTAGAGTCCAAAATAATCCGGGGTACAATTTTTGCGCCTTTCTTAAAAACCGGGGGAAATTTGGGTTTTTCGGCCATTTTCGGACGTCAAAATTTTGCCCTTTTGCGCGATCCGCAGAGTCCGAGATAGACCAAAACGGATTACCCAGCATTTTTCCCAAATTCCGGGACACCGTTTTTCCCGGGGGGCTTTCCGGTACGGTACGCAAAAATGCGCCCGTCTGCCCCTTCCTAAACTAAAAAAGACCCGGGCGACGATATTGCTCCTTTTGAAAAATCCGTGACAGAAGTTTTTCCGGACGAAATTTTTGGGACGCCAAAATGTAGTCGACTGCCGCCGGGCCCCTATGTCCAAAATGCCCCCCAACAGAGAAAATTGCCCGAGTTTTTAGAAAATAATTTTTTTTTTTATTTTTCCCAAAAATGACCAAAAATTATCCGGATACTTTCCGGGGGGCCCAAAAACTCACGGGGTATCGAACCTATGTCCCCCCCATGCCGTTTGTATATGCGGATGTTCGGTAGCTTTGGGGGAAAAAACTCACCGGGAATTTGGGGACCTGGTTTCGATACCCCACTGATGGATTTTTAATTTCTGTATTTTCCATACTAGGAAAAACGCTTAAGCCCGCCCGTTTTTGGAAGCGTTTGGGGCATTGAGGTGCATGTGTTATGCGGGGTTTTTAAATTGTTCTGTGAAAAAAAAACATTACTAATTTTAATTTGAATTTTTTTTTTTTTTAAAATCGTAATTTAAAAAAATTTAAAATCGTAATATTTATTTTTTTGATTTGATTTGTTTGATTGGCAAAATTTTACATGAATAATTAATTTATAAAAAATTTAAAGGGTTTTGTGAAAAAATCATTAAAATGGGATAAAGCTGTAGGGGTTTATAAAAAGGGGAAAATTTAAAAAAGAAAAAAATCGTAAAATTGCTATTTTCGTTAAAAAAAGTTTTTTGAAAAGTCAAATTTTGCTTTAAAATATCAATTCATAAAAAATTAAAGGGTTTTGTGAAAAAAAACATTACAATCGTATAAAGCATGTAGGTGTTGAAGTCGAAGAAATATTTGAAAAATCGAAAAAAAAACGTAAAATTTCAAATTTTTTTGATAAATATTTTTTTATTGTGCCAAAAAAGTGGGAGGTCTAAGTTCAAAATTCGAAACCCACATAAAATTTCATTTTAATCGGAAATATCGGTTTTGCCCGGGAAACGTGAACAAACAGAAAAAAAAAAAAAAAAAAAAAACATCCGGGTTTTTTTTTCCAGGTGGTGAAATGGGAAACTTTGCTTTTGCCCCCCTACCTCATCCAAAAAACTACAAAGGGAAGTTTTGAAAATGTAGGAAAAAATCCGCGAAAAAAGGTTTGGGGGTTTTTCCCAAAATTTAACAACCATTTTAAATTTATTTTATTTTGGGGGTAACCTTGTGCGGCCCTCTGACGCCTTTGGAATCGCCCGGAAAAGAAGGCTTGAAGATAATAATCAAATGTCTTGATTTCATTTTCCAAAAACCCCCCTTTTCCCTTTTCAACAGTGTAATTGCGTCGTCCAGCAAATCATTCCCCCGGGAAATTTTTATTCGTACCGAAAAAAATTTAAAAAATTCAGTGAAAATCAAAAGGTTTGATATTATAAAATCGACTTCCCCCCCGCCCCCCTGAAAGCCCTTCACCAATATTGTCCCCTCATTCCCCTTAAAGTGTTCGTTGAGGTAAACCCCTTTTATTTCCCCGAAAAAAAAAACGACTTGCCCCCCCCCCCCTCCCCCCCAAAAGCCTGCCCTGCCCAATGTTTTGCCCCAGAATGACCAAAACTATCTTTAAAAATAAAACAAAAAATTTAAATTTTTTTATTTTTGAGCATTAATTCTATTTATATTTATATATCATAAGTCCTTTTTTTAAAAAATATTTCCGTATTTAAAAGGTGAATGTCTAGCAGGCATACCCCTTTTATAGTTGTTTTTTTAATTTAAAATAAAGTGCCCCATTTATTTAGTTCCCTTTGGGTCTGCTATTTTTTTCCCGTTCGAGATTCCCCCGGCGTCTAAAAAAGAATCGCATTTGGCTCATGCACGGGCCCACCCGACCACTTTGTTGGTAACACGTCACTCCATACGCGTTCTTACATTTATGACTACTTTTTTTGCCCGCAGGTCTGCGTGCTCCTGACCCTTCATTTATGGCTCCACTGCATCAGAGGCCCCGCCAATGTCATGCTGCTACACAGCTGTGTTTCGCCCGGAAAAAGAAGGGGGGGGACCCCCGGTACTAGAAAAAACCTTTGGGAAAAAGCCCCTGATATTTTAAAAATTTTCCCTATGGGGCTGATTTGAATATTTAATCATGCTTTTTACCCCCCGGCGAGGTTACTACATTAAGTATTTGCAACTTTCATTCTCACCCAGACAAAAAAACTGTCTTATAATTAAAATAAATATCCCCAAAATAGTTTTAAAAATAAATGTTTGGAAATTTGGTCCGTTCCACTCCAGTTCATTTAGAATAAACACATAGTAAAAAGCTATTATTAGAGACGGTTTTGTTGTCACTTGTGTCGTTTTTTTACAAACTCCGGGACAACAAAAAGCTGGAAGATGTTGATAAAATGTATTAATTCCCATTTCCTATAGTAATTATAATAATAATAATAATAATATGTTATACAATCAACTATATCTCTTGAATTTCATTAAATTATGCTTTAAATTACATTTTTTTAAGTTTAAAATTTTTTGTTTTTTTAATACCGACGTGTTTGGGAAAGGGAGTTTAAATTAAATTTTTATGTTGGCAACTCAAAATACATTTTATAACCTTTTGGGCCCTTTGGGAAAAAGATGAATGAATGTCCCTCATGAAAATCATATATGAAGGTAAGTAGATCTAAAAAGAATATATTTTTATTTATTTACAAAATGTCTAGCACGCATACCCTTTTTGGATCTTGTCCAATCAAAATTTACATCTTTTAGATGAAACCCCATGCTGGTGCATATGTGGGGAGAATACATTTTTTTACCCCACCCCCTTTCCCCTCATTCCCCCCCCATACAATAGATGGTTCAACACTTTAAAAATAGGTCGGGGGGGGGGGGGGCAAAAACGGTATTTTTAATAATAATAATAATAAAATAAAAATAAGAATTAATATTTATAACAAAAGCCCCCCTTTTAAGGCATAGTTCTTGATTCATAGCAGTTTTAGTAAAAGGTTTGTTCTGTGGTCCGGTAGCTCAATTGTAGAGAGCCTATGGCACGTTAAGCCGAGGTTCTGGTTCGAACCCAGTCGGGGCAAACTTTTTCCGTCAACTGCTATGAATCAATATATAATAATAATAATATAATAATAATTATATATATTATATATATATATCAATATATATATTGTCTTACACCCTGTTTGCCGGGCCTGTTGTTGTAAGCCCCACTTGTGCCCAACGTGTGGTACTTAAGCATCTGCATTCGAGTCTCTGACTGTGTGTGATGCTTTTAGCTCTGTTTATCCTAGACTCTCTGTAAGACACAGAGTTTATATACAACCCCTCTTAAGTAACAGCTAGTGGGATGTCACTATAGATTTAGGTTATTACAAACATGTAGTACTAGCTGTTGTAAGCCCCACTTGTAGTAATTAGCATCTACATTCGATCAGAGTGTTGTGGGGCTTTTAACTTTTGTTTGTTTATCCTAGACCTCCCTGTAATACAGAGTTATTACAAACACCCTTAAGGGATAGCTTAGGGGATGTCGCTATGGATTTAACTACTTCTTTTAACAGTACCCGTTTTTAAACATTTTGTATTACCAAGTGTTCCGCTACATACGACTTTGTTATTTTAAGACCAGAGGATGTGCTATCCACAGTGTATTCACTATAACCATAACTATGCTTGTTTCATTCAGCCATTGAAACAAGCTTCGTTACTGGATATCCGAGCTACCAAAAGGCATTGTAAGGTAGGCTCGAGGCTCTTACTAGAGAAACCGTTCTTAGAGAGAGTTTTTCCCCTCGTACACTTTCGTTTGTCTCACCATTTTATCACACTGTGGCTTTCAATATATTATACTTACTTAGCATTACCGGGAGCTGCACAGTATTTGACTATCCAACGTTAATTCACCCTGATCAAATAAGACTGCCTGCAAGGCATACATAAATTTAAAACATTTAGATAACATAGCGAGGTATAGATACATGAGTGCAAAGAGAGTAGGGATGGAGTCAGTTCGGAGAGAGAAGCGGGGAGAACCGGGCAGAACGTGTATTGTGTTAAGAAATTCGCGACTCTTAGTGTCAAAGCCGCCAGCCAGCCTTCAGTGGTTTCCGTGCAACTAAGACCTCATCATCAGGCAGCAGGGCGCGGAGAACAATCTATAGTAAGTGCAATAGTATTCAAACGAATTGGGGGTGGCCAGCAAGCTCTACTTAGTCCTTTTTCGACAATTAATCTAAATTAAGAGAATTACGTGAAGAAAGTGACAAGTTCCGAGTTTTTGAGAAGAAGTTTTCCGAGTTTTGAGAAGTTACGAATTTGCGAAGTTCCGAGTTTTGAGACGTAACGAATTTGAAAGTTTTCGAGTTTTTGAGAAAGTTTTCGAGTTGAGAGTTACGAATTTTGAGAAGTTTACGAATTTGAGAATTTCCGAGTTTTGAGACGTAACTAATTTGAGAAGGTCCGATTTTGAGAGAAATTTCCGAGTTTTGAGAGTTACGAATTTTTAGAAGTTACGAATTTGATGATTTTACGAATTGCGAGTTTTTGTGAAGAGTACGAGCAAGCGTTCCGAGAAAACGACCTGTTTCCAAAAACTGACATTAATTTTGCGCAAACAATCTGGTGAATATTACGAACATTGAAAATTCCAAAAGTATAAGTGAACGAACAAAATTTAATTCCCTATAACCGAACCGAACATTAATAAAATCGCACCAAACTTTCTAATGCGACCAATACTGTAGAAAATAATTGTTTCGTATTAATTACAACTCATAACATTGTCAGCCAATCACTTGTGAACTATGAAGAAACCTTGTTGGCAATTATACTGACATTTAATTAATTCACTAAAATTGCGAAATTCACACTAATATAAAATTCTCGCGAGT
Organism: Sweltsa coloradensis; assembly: GCA_024449915.1. Classification (NCBI taxonomy): domain Eukaryota; kingdom Metazoa; phylum Arthropoda; class Insecta; order Plecoptera; family Chloroperlidae; genus Sweltsa; species Sweltsa coloradensis. The sequence continues at coordinate 31,547 of JAMZAV010004000.1, read as the reverse complement.
GACCAAACATTCTAAAAGTTAAGTAAAAACAAAAAAATAAACAAAACAAAGCTACGAGAATCACTAATTCGGATTCCCGGAGCGTGAGTTGGGACCAACAAGTGATTCGAGCCGGATTTCAAGGAGGCCGGGGGGGGGGGGGGGGGGAAGGAGAACCGTTGGCGGATGTTGATCGAACCGAGGACCCGTGAGCAGCAAGATCGTCGGCATAGCATTTCTTATTCAAGAGCAGTTCGTCCGAAAGACGTCCATGTGGTGGAGTCACTCAATGTCACTTTATCCTTCCTTGCCCAATTCCGATCATACTGATAGCCCAGGTGTTTCAATGTGGTCATAGCTCTAAAATAAAAATAAGAATGGCGCCACCTACTCTTAGTTTTGACATGGCGTTAATCTATTCGTCATACGTGGACGCGTGAGGACTTACAGAATTTCATAAGTAGCTGTGAGATAGCTTTGAGTAAAGTCGGGGAAGACTATCAAACTTGTTTGCTCGACATCATAAAAAATAAAATAAACAGGTAAAGACCTATAACCGTTATTCGGTTCAGGACATTAGACACGTGGGAATTATAAAGCTACAAGCTCTAGGAGTTTTTTACATAGAAAACGAACCATCCGCACACCTACAGCTAGCGCTGACGACCAGCCCGTCCGAAGGCAGGTGAGGATGTTAGGTCATACGCACAGAGAATCGAACGGTTCTAGGACCGTTAATGACGCTTCTATCGAGAACCAGGAGCGCGGGCCGCACTCGCATTCAAATCTTTTGCGAACGCAAGCTTTAACATTTTCCAGAAGGGATTGCAAGCAACCCCTCAAAATGATGGTAAAAATCGAAAATAAAACACCAATTCGGAGGACGCCGTTAGCAGCCGCGGGTTCTTAAGGATGCGCACACCAGAGTGACCAGGCAAGTCAGAGTTTTTTGGAACTAAAGTGGGAACCATAAGGGGAACAGTGTTATTAATGGCGGTCGTATGGGCATGTAAGCTCCAAGTGTTTTGCTAAAAAGAACCTCGTTCGGTGCGCACCCGCGAGGCTCAGATGTTTTTGTTGAAAATAGAGGTCCACGTGATTGCCCGCGTAACTTGCAACTACTGTAAGAAGATCCGGACACGTGATCCTAGATTGTCGGAAACGTATGTTTATGGAGAAGGTCAAGGCCAGAAGTCCATAAGACTGAAACGGAACAGGGCCATCGGGGGGCAGCAACCCGAGGTCCGGGGGCGACCACAGGTCGGCTGCACGTTAGGCTAAAGCTCAAGTTTGACACGGTCCGACGTACCAACTGAGATGGCCTTTACCGTGAGGTAAATCTTTTATTGGACACTGGCGCAGACCGTCAGTTTAATTAAAAGACATAATTACGAGAAACGCCCGATCTTTGAAGACGATGCATCACATTTAACATTTATATCGATAAAACTGTTAGAACCTTGGGCGTGGCATATGCGAAAATTAAATTACGACGATGAAGGAATAATCACACCTTTTCACGTAGTGGACCGAAAAATTTTTTCCCCTATCAGAAATGACGGTCTGTAGCAGGGCCTTTTTAAGGCAAGTATAACGTAAAACTAAACTATGCAGATTCATGTGTTGAGTTTTTAAACGGTAATTGTTGGGGATTTCTCCTCATCAACAAGCACATCACTATACCTGCTCGCCGTGAAATGATATAATGCTTTGATAATTCAGGGGGCACAGGTTACGTGAAGCCAACGAATACAGATGGTCTATTTATAGGTCGATGTGTGACGCGATCAGAAAATGGAATTTGGTGTTGTCCCATAATGAATGTTTTAATTCGCAAGATATTACAATAGAAGTGCGCAGAGGTCACTTTAGAGGAGTTTTCATGTGCTACAGGTTACTGTCAGCCAACGGACAGAAAGATAAAACACTAGAAAGTCCCTTTGAGAACAGACCATTTAAATTCAGAGGACGCGATACCCTATTAGAAGTATGGCAGAGAATATAATGATTTATTTCTTCTTCCTGTGACGAGTTTAACGTGCCCGATGCAGTAGAACACAGAATACCACTAAGTCAAGATACAGGTCCACTAACGTTAGGCCATATCGTTTCCACATAAACATAAACAAGAGGTGAATGAACAGGTAGAACAAATGTTCACAGAAGGAATAGTTGCGTAAAAAGTAACAGTCCATGGAACGCACCCCTTCCTTGTATTCCTACAAAAACTCGATGGCCTCGGGTAAACAAAATGGAGAGTAGTAATTGATTTCAGGAATTAATAATGTAACAGTAGGTGATGCTTTCCTCTCCAATATCTCAGAATTCTAGATCAATTATGTAACTCAAAGTATTTTCAGTGTTTTAGACTTGGCTAGTGGGTTTCTATCAAATTTCCCTTGCACCCAGATGACATGTGCAAGACGTCGTTCAGTACAGGGCTGTCCAAGTACGAGTATACACGGATGCAAATGGGCCTTAGGGTTCCCCTGCCACGTTCCAGCGGTTAATGAATACAGTATTAAAGTGGTCTGCAGGGTATTCATTGTTATGTAAGATCTGGACGATATCGTTTTGTCATGCACCACACTGCAGAGCACCAAAACAAGCTCGAGATATTTTTGACGTTAAGACTATACAATCTTAAATTACACGTAGACAAGTGTGAATTTTTGCGTAAGGAATTCTATTTGGGTCATGTAGTGACCGATAAGGGTTCAAACCCGATCTAAAAAAGAGGATTGAAGCAGTGTAAACTTTCCCCGATTCCGAAATGTGAACGAGATATTAATCCTTCATCGGTCTAGCCTCATATTATCGTAAATCATCAGAGAGTTTCAGCAAGCTTTCCAAAACCTCTAATTGCATTGTTAAAGAAGAAAATGAATTTAAGTGACTTGTTTACAGCAGGAAGGCTTTTCGAGAAGTAAAGAGTTTGCTAACTACAGCACCTATTCTTACAGTATCCCGATTTTGAGAGAGAATTCAACCTCACTACCGACGCTAGTAATTTAGCTTTAGGGGCAGTAACTTCTCACAGGGACCATTGGTCGATTTTGCCAATAGCTAATGCCATTCGAACCTTGAAATAAAACAAGGCCGAATGTAACTAATAGCACGACCTGAGAAAGATTACTCCGCATTTGTGTGGGGAGCAAATTATTTTAGACCAGAGTCTGTATGGACGATGTTTTCAGATCGTAACAGATCACAAACCACTACGTGGATTTTCAACATAAAAGACCCGGATCGGAGACTCTGAGGTGGAGATTAAAGTTAGAAGAGTATAATACAAAGTGATTCACAAGGCGGATACGTTTAACACGCACGCCGACAGTCTGAGCCGAATTTGCGTAATTGATACCGATAAATTCAGTTATGAAGATATCAGAAGTATATTGAGACTCATGTCATCGTTAATTATAAGATCAGAGTGCGATATGAAATTTGACAGGAGTTCCGAAGCATATGCAGTAGCAATTTTGTTACGCACGAGAAGCGTGTAAGCAGGATGTGTTTTGTTGATTCAGACCACCCAGAGAAACCCTATTCCGAGTATAACTAGGGTAGATGATGAGGGTAGGAATGTTTACTATGTGGTAATAAAAAGAGAAGGTTTCAGACGTCACAAGTACGAACGTTTATGGGAATCAATTAATGTTTTGAAAGATGTTTGTGTACAGAACATGTTGTCACCTTGGCTATTTCGGAATTTCGAGCGAACTGTATAACATAGAAATGGCCACCAAGTGCGAGTTATGTTACGTTTTTTTTTTGTTTAAACAACGGACATAAATGTTTTGTTTGTAGACGAAGGGAGATGCAAATAATTGAGCCCAATGTTGCAGGAGAGGCTAATAATTCCTAAGGATTTCATGATAAACCTCTAGGGGGGGCATCAAGGTTTGTAATAGGATGTTGAATAGGAATAAAAGAAGGTGACCATTGGCCCGGGTATAAAATCACGGAAAGAGTACATAATAAATGTGGTACATGTCAGCGTAAGTTAAGCTGATTAAACACCTAGGTCGCTATGCCTATGGAAATAACTGATACACCACACCGGGCTTGGGAGAAAATTTCTTTAGACGTTGTGGGGCCCTTGACGAGACTATTTCTGGAACAAGTACATATTAACGTTTCAAGATCACTTAACTTAAATACTCAGAGGCAATACCGATAGCTAATCAGTAAGCCCGAAGCAATATCGAAAGAGTTTTGTAACTAAATCGTGCTTAATTCGGATTCCGACGCAAAGTTCTCACGGACTTAGGGGCTAATTTTCTTAAGTGAACTATTTAAAAAAATAATGTGCGCAATTATTGCTAAATAAAAAAAATAAATACATCAGTGTACAGGCCTCAATCTAACGGAGCCCTTTGAACGCAGCCACCGACCTTGGCTGAAGTCTAGACTTTCATTGACAGCCGACCAAGAGAGCTGGGACGAGTGTTACCCTATGCTATGTTTACTTATAATCCCCACCCCACACAGCACTAGCTATTCACCCTACGAGTTGGTATACGGGTGAAGGCTAAGTTCCAATTTCATTTAACTCCCTACCGAGCCACAGTTGCCACTGACGACGACTAGCAATGGAATTGAAAAAAGAGACTGCAATCTTCACAGTTCATTTTGCTAGAGAGCATTTGTTATTAAAGAAGGAAAAATCGAAGGAATATTATGATAAAAGTAGTAAAGTGTTAATTTACGAGGTTGGAGATAAGATTAGTGTTTGTACGACCGAGACGGTCAAGAAGAGGTCGGTCTAGGAAGCTATGTGCACCTTTCCTAGGACTTTGATGTTGTTTTCTAAGGTAGGGCCTTGTTAACTTTACACTATAAACAAGGGAGACGTTTTTCAGTCCATTCTGACCGAATGAAACATTTTGTGATTAAAATAGTACAATAATAAACCAGGTCCAAGGATTCCCTGTTGGCAGGGGCACACTATTGTTCGTTTATGTCACCGTCTACTCGTGGGCGTCAGGAGTAGACGAAACGCCCTACAGGGTAACAAAGTACGACACGTCCGGGAATACATTACGAAAATTGTCCATGTTAATTTTTTATAGCGCCCAGTGGACTTCTCACGTAGTAGATCTGACGCATTTGAATTAAATATACTCAGGGCTGGAATTGTACACGATATTACTCTTAACTAATGTAAGGATCCCGTGGTTGCGGATTATCAGCTGGACTTCATGTAATCATTTGCTTCAATATCAAGCAAACCTTTGATGAAGATTAAGCCTGATAAGGATCTAGTTAGACATTGTGGGACAAATCTATTTCAGAAGTAGCGGGGCGGATTGATTATTTTACTTGGTGAAGGGGCTAAAATGGTTGTTTTGGGGACCCTAGACGAGCTGATGCCGACTATTAGAATGTCAAATTAAGAGGGTAAACGCAAATGATCAGGAACTTACAAGTTAGTTGAGCACAAACGAGTATTGTACAGTCTAACATTCATGCATTGAATAGTACTATTGGGAATGTCGAACATAATGAGAGTTAATGAAGGATAGTTTGGATAGGATTAATAAGCATATCAATGAATCTGATGATAAACTTACGCATACTCCTTAACTTTTTCCATTTTAAGAGTGGATGTGGAAGAGCAACTTGGCGTTAATTACTCTAATGATAAGTCATTATCGAGATGAATTTAAACCACCTAATAACTGCTATACTAAGTGCTCAAGGGGCGTAATCCTCCTTACATTTATGACACCTGAAAAGATTGTTGTTGAGTTAAGGAAGGTGTTACCTTATGTTCCGCAACTTTATTCCTTTCCCAACCATTGATGAAGAGAACGCACTTATTTGTTAAAAACAATTCAGTGAGCGTGTTTGTGAAAGATAAATAGGTTGGTTTGAATATTGATACTAATTCCATTAGTCCGACCAGGAAGACTTTCACTTGTTTCAGCTTATCCCGTTTCCAGTGTGAAATGGAGGGAAATAAAGTATTTGTTTATCCACCAGTACAGAGTATTTGGCGATAGGATAAATTAGCATCATTACACCGTGCTATCGGCAAATGGAACTAAAAGAGTGTAAAGAAACTATGGACGATCATTTTATTTGTCAGCAACATCATCCATTGTATTTGGCCCACATACATGAGATATGTGAAGTAAAGTTGTACCAGTTTGATAAGGTTATACCGTTAGATTGCGATAAGAGAATTGTAACGCTAGAAAGATCATTGGTGGATCAATTGCAAACTTCTAACATTGGTTGTTTCCCTTACCTAAACCTGAAAGTCTAACAATCACTTGCAAATCCCAATATCGGATCATTTTAAAACCAATTGATGTTATACTTGAAGGGACAGAAGTTTTTTCTTAATAAGGATTGTAAGGCGACGTATTCAGTCAATGCTTATACCTAAGAATACTTACTCAAGTGAATTGCTGATAGGATTATTTACCCCATTTGACATTAATTTGGATTGTTTGAAGATTTTAACACAAATTATAAATTGAATTAAGTTCTTTAAGTGTAAATACTATTTTTAGAACCTATCATGAATCATGTGGATGAATTAAATATGGCAAGCCATGAAGCTAAGTGAATAAGTAAATGAATTGAACAAGCAGTCAAAAACAAGCCTGAGAACAAATTTGGACATTATTCTATTTTGACTTATGTGTTTATTACTATTGTTGCCTTGGCATTGTTTTATTACACATGTTTCTAAATGCGATCGTTGGAAATATATTCCACAGTTCTGTCCAGGTGACGGAGTGCAGAACTAAGCATTTGTATTGATAACAGTAAAATCAACTTCTAATGATGATTGATGGTAACATATAACCATAGGGCTAGTTTGACTTCTATTGTTGACCCAGATGGAGACACATGTTTTGGAGGCCAGACATTCATCGTCCCGAGGTCGAGCGAATTTCTGGTATACGAGTTTATTCATAATAAATTGTGTTTTTAATAAGGTAATTAATAATAATAATTTTAACCTTCGGTATACAGCGTTTTCATTAAATATTGGGTTTTTTGATCACATAAGTAATTGGTATTGATAGTTTTACCTTGGTACTTTTATTTGGTGTAGTTCTCACTATCACATGTATTTCAGTGACTTGGGTTACTTAGGAATTTTTTACTTTGGTAAGTTTTTCAAGAATACTTGTGTCTCCTTACCTGAGCACGTTACAACCCTTGCTTGGTAATAAAGTCAGGATGACTTTAGGTTTTTAGAGGGGGGAGGTGTTTGTAAGCCCACCGTGTGCCCACACGTGTGGTACTTAGCATCTGCATTCGATTGTGAGTGTTGTGATGCTTTTATCTTCTGTTTAATCCTAGACTCTCTGTAAGACAGAGTTATTACAAACCCTCTTAAGGTAAGCTAGGGGATGTCACTATAGATTTATGTTATACAAACATGTATACCTAGCTGTTGTATAGCCACACGTGTAAGTTAACTAGCATCTAAATTCGATCGAGTGGTTGTGGGGGCCTTTTACTTTGTTTTATCCTAGACTCCCTGTAAGACAGAGTTATTACAAACACCTCTTAAAGTATAGCTTAGGGGATGTCGCCTAATGGATTTCTACTTCTTTTAACAGTACCGTTTAAAGCATTTTGTAATACCAAGTGTTCCAGCTACATACGCTTGTATTTTAAGCCAGAGGATGCTATCACGTATTCAATATAACCAATACTATGCTTGTTTCCATCAGCCAATAGGAACAAGCTTCGTTACTGCATTATCCGAGCTACCAAAAGGCATTGTAAGGTAGGCTCGAGGCTCTTACTAGAGGAACCGTTCTAGAGAGAGTTCCTCTCGTACAATTTCGTTTGTCTACACCATTGTATCACACTGTGCTTTCATATATTATACTTACTTAGCATTACCCTGCGTATTTGACTTCCAAGTTATTCACCTGTATAGAATCCCTCAAATCTAAATATTAAATTTTATAACGGCGACGATTACAACACTGTCATGTACATGTAATGATAATGAATATTAAGTTTGAAGCATAAGCCCGCTCTAAGGACATTTTTTATTACTACTGCTAACATTGACTAATAATAATAATGCAACACCTTCGAGAGAGCAATAAATGGTCCTTATAGGTTCCGTAGCTAGTGTAAACTGTGCTGTCCGTGCTCATGTGCTTAGCCCTCGGCCTCCACAATTCGTTACGCGTCACTTGATACGCACTTCCATACCATACGATGCTGCATGCAGTTGGGTTATGTCAATCCACGCCAACGCATGTCTGTACTGACGGAGCTGTCTGCCTACTCCATGCGCCTAGTTCTGGTCTCGCGCGCCCGAACTATGCGAGGGAATCACCGGCAGGCCGTTGCTTGATCATGCATTCTACGCGTCTAATCTCGCACGCCACGTGCCTGTGGCAGATGCGTGCTCAACTTGCCTTGCCGGCTGGTCAGCAGCTCTCGGGCGTGCGGGTAATCTCCGCGCTATTCCTCTTGTTTGATTTTTGGGAAAATGTCATGTTCTGTTGTATTACCACGATCGGGTTTACACTTCCCTGTGATGATGAGAAAGAGCAAAACCGAAAAAAGGTATTAAATTCACTAAATATTTAAGGTTTATATACTTAAAACTCGACTTCCCCCCCTTCCCCTCCCACTCCATCATATCCCCTCATCATGGCCCATCACGACGGAAATCCTGGTATTAAACCTAATTTCTGCAAAAGGCTTGAAGATATTGATGAAATGTATGAATTTCCATAAACCTAGTTTCCGCCAAAAGCTGGAAGATGTTGATGAAATGTATTAATTCCCATTTCCAAAATCGCCCCCCCCCCCCCCACAATTGCCCGAGTTGTTGAAAAGAAATGTTTTTTGGATTTCCCAAAATAGACGTTCGATTTTGCACGACGCTTTCGGTCTCGCCTTGGCCTCCTGAACACTTGTTAAAAAACATTTTTTGATTTTGGTACCACTTGGTATTTTTCCGGGTTTTTCCGGGACGCCAAAATGTCGGCGTCTGACGTCCGGTTCCGTAGTGTCCGAAATGGTGGAGATCGGACAACAATTGCAAAAGTTATTAACAAAAGTAATGTTTTTTGGATTTCCCAAATATGACCAACGATTTTCCGAAATACTTACGGACTCGCTTCGACCTTCGAAACATTGTGGAAAAAGAATTTTTCATATCGGACAACTTTTGTACTTTTTCCGGGTTTTTCCGGAACGCCGGATTTTCCGGGACGCTTTTCCGGTAAACGAAAAAATTGGCCTCGTCAGTCCGGTTCCGTAGAGCCCAGGATGGCCCGGATCGGAGAAGAACTGCCCGAGTGATGACGAAAAGAAATGTTTTTTTGATCCCCCAAAATGACCAACCACTTTTTTGAGAAATTCAAAGAAATTTTTTGCACACGTCTAAAATTTGACAGATCCTGACTATGTTTTTGGACCCGGCCCGCTGACGTGTTCGGTTCGGCGAAAATGAAAAATGAAAAAATTTCAAATCCAAAATTCCCCTTTGGCACCCCAAAAAGGATGACAGTAGCCCTGGGTCAAAACACGTCAATTTCCCAGTGAAAAAATTATAATCGTATCGTTTTTAGCCGTCATGCAGTCCCTGTCGTGTTTGTTATGTACTGAAAACTCGACTTAACCCCCCCCCCTACCCCTCCCCCACCTTCATATCCCCTCATCATGGCCCATCACGACGGAAATCCTGGTTTTAAACGTAATTTCTGCAAAAAGCTTGAAGATATTGATCAAATGTATTAATTTCCATTTCCAAAATCCCCCCCCCCCCCCCCTAAACTGTGTAATTACGGCGTCTAGTCAAAACAGTCCTCGAAAATCGGATGCCTTGCACGCAGCCCTGTGACATAATTTGAAAGAGCAAAACCAAAAAAAGTTCATTAAATTTCACTAAATATTTAAGGTTTATGTATGGAAAAGACGACTTTACTCCCCCCCTCCCCCCTCCCCCACCCATTTCGTTCATAACCCCTCATCTTGGCCCATCACGACGGAAATACTGGTATTGAACATAATTTCGTCAAAAGACTTGAAAATATTGATCAAATGTATTAAATCCCATTTCCAAAATCCACCCTCGCCCCCCCCCCCACACTGTGTCATTGCGGCGTTTAGTCAAAACAGTCCTCGAAATTCGGATGCCTTGGACGCGGCCCTGTGACGTAAAAACCGAAATAGTTTATACATTTCACCAAATATTAAATGTTTAAGTATTGAAAACTCGACTTTACATTCTCCTTCCCCCTCCCCCCCCCACAAAAGTAGTCTGGGATTGCCCTCAACAGTGGTTCATGTCCTCGATTGCCCCTTTATCATAACCCGACCCCTGTAGTGGTTCATTGATTTATATAAAATTAAATCATTTCAAAATTTAATTTTTATTTACATTTATTTATATTTAAACTACTCAAAATTGCCCCTTTAAAAACCCTTTGACCTGGTGAATGTCTAGCACGCATACGCTTTTGTAGATCTTGTCAAGTTCTAAGTACCTATGTGTGTCATTTTGGATTTTGAATGTCATTATCCTCCACATGAACCTTGTTCAGGTGAATATTGTATTGAATTGATTGCTTGAATTGGGTAGTGCCCCTTTCAGAGCCTCTGTATACACTCGGCAAACATTGCACAATGCATATCTTCTTACAACACTTGAGATATAAATAGATATTGCTTCAATTATTTTCTCTCGTCTCAGTATTACTAGAACACTGTGAGCATGCAAAATGTTCAATGATAATAATTTATTTAACGTTTTTGAATTACAAATTAATTTTCAAGTGCAATTTCGGCGCTCAGGACCTTCGAAAAGTGAGTCGAAGTAAATTTTGTTATTAAGATTAAACTTCATATTATTTAATTAGCCAAACTTGTTAGGGACATAAAAGTCGAAATAGGGCCCGTTTCAGGGCATTCACAAAAAGCATGCAATAGAAGAAAATAATAAAACATTGTTTCAACAACTACACAGTGATTATCGTTCGTAAGGAAAAAACACGTGCGAATGTCACAAACCACAAAGTGTTTGTTATCGAGATGTAGGTACAGGACCCGTGCTTTCCGGGCAATATTTTTGGTTTTCCCCAAAAAATGCTACTATGAGGTACACTCGTGAAAGTGGGCATTTTGGGGCGAAATCGATGCCAGATAATGCGTGAAAATTCATTTCCGATTTATTTTTCGCCCACTGGGGGTGAAAACGAAGAGCTAAAACTTGTCTAATCGTATTGCCCGACTCTTTGGCTATTTTTATAGTACAACATATTATTTTTTTGGACCCGATTGGACCCGTTTTTTAATTGTGTTCCATTAAAACAAAATTTTAAATTTTAAAATAAATAAGTACACCTGATACTTTTTGCGGTTTTCCAACACCTCCCTAAGTAACAAAGTGCTAAGTGTGTTATAACACATTGGTAGGGGATTGTCCCGTACAGGGGACCATCCCATTTAGATTTTCGTAAAAAAATATTTAGCGTGAATTTTGGCCCCCTCAAGGTGAAAGTAGACTGCAAAACGGACGTCACGCACCGCATTCAACATTGTACCGTCACGACGGGTTCGATTCCAGGTACCCAAACTATTGCAACACTTATACACACATCTCTCCCGGAGGTGTTGAAGCTCGAATTTTAATTCTTGGAACCGTTAAAATCCGACTTTTGAACATTTCAAAGTTGCAATAAAAAAACAAAGACTTTTGTCATTTTTTTTCGCGTTATTGGGCGAAATTTCCGGGACAATTTTTTCAACCCTCTTGTGCGACCGTCTCTTAGCTTTTAAAATCACCAAAGACCAGAGCTCTAGAGTTTACCGATAATTTAAAAAAAATTGCGGAACGGGAAATTTCGTTGGGGGGGCCGCGTTTGAACACGTGTTGATTATATTTCATTTTTCGTCGATAGGATGCATAATCATTCATCCCCCCATAGGTGACGTGGCGGGGGAAAAAATCAATTTTTTTTTTTAAGTAGAAAATTGCTTGCAACGACCGAATTGTGCGCGAAAATCCGCGATATTTTTTTCGAGTCGTACCGTTCAACGTCGCCACGGCCAAACGAAGAGAGATGGGGCAAAAGGTCAAGAGGTGTTTTTCGTCGTCGACGCGTGAGCGCCCCCGACGGTGCCGGCGCCGAGCGGTTGGCGCGCGTACTTTGGGCGCCGCGTCGGCCGCCGTTTTGGTCCGCGTTTTGGTGGGCAAAACAGCACGAATTTGCCGAGTTGCAAATACCTCGAAAAGTGTTTTAGAAGTCGGCGGCCGACAGTGCGAGTGTATTTTTACTAAAACTCGGAAATAAATTCCGGTCGCGTACGTCGCCGAGTCGGCCGGCCCCGGTGCGGGGAAACGCCCGTTTCGGCCCCCCAAAGTCGGGCCGCCCCAAAATGTGCGCTAGCAGACTATAGTATTGGTAGAATAGAATAGATTAGATATTCAATACAAATTTTTGACCGACACACACAGCTAGTACTATCATTGTCTTATATGAAAATAGTGCATTGCAATATTTGAGTGCACGGTATGGATCAGCTGTTCTCTGGTTCGTCAAGCTCGAAGGAAATGCCTAAAATCCAGGTTATTTTTTAATAACCAATTTATTTGTTACTACACCAAACAATTTTAATAGTTGGGAAGTATCTAGATACACAGATATATATAAACCTAGATACAACAAATAAATTGTACCATGCACATGTATCTAGATACTTTCTATTGTATCTAGGGTGACGGTCGTCGCCCGCAGCCAAGCGCATGCGACTGCTTAGGCGACGACGAACTGGCGGTCCTGTATACACCTACCAGAGTTTTTTTGCTATCTGCACACGCCGCCCCGAAAGATTTACAATCTTGAAATTCGTTATATGAGCTGATATGTGGTCCATGACCTACCAAAAAAAATCAACCCGATCCGATAACCCGTTCTGTGTTAAAAAAGTGACTGAACATCGTTAAAATCCTTCCGGCTGGCTGGCTGGCTAGCTAATTCTCCGCGGAGAAAAAAGAGCCTACAGAGAAAACGGTGCACCTTAGAACTTTGAAACTTGGACCACACTTAGATGTACCTCAGACGCAGTGCCTTTTGCTTTCAAAACCAAAATCGGGTAACAGGGACTGGAGAAAATCAAAATTTGGATGAAAATCAAAACACGTAATTACTAAGGCGTAGTAGTTTGTATAAACTTGAAATTAAACATGCTCTTAACCATTAGGGCCTACAAATATCTAGCGTCCAAAACACAAGGGACTAAATTTGGGGAGACCGTGGGTCAAAAAATATCAAAAAACAACTCTGAACTTAAAAATATGAATCATTCAAAGAAAACGCTATAACTGAGAAGTTTCAAACGTGAAATCCACTTCGATATCTCTAATTCTTTATTAATTATGAAAATGGAAAGCAAAATTGGGTAACGGGTACCGGAGGAAATCAAAATTATCAAAAGCTAGGTAATTCCGTACTCTTATGAACAAGACGCTATACATAGAAAACTGTACATCTAAGAACTTTGAAACTTGGACCACACTTAGATGTCCCTCATGCGCAATCACTTTAGCTTTCAAAACCAAAACCGGGCCAAAGGGACCGGAAAAAATCAAAATCAAAACGTGTGATTTCTCAGACGTAGTAATCTGTACAAACTTGAAATTAAACATGCTCTTAACCATTATAAATATCTAGCGCCCAAAACACAAGGGGGAAAATTTGGGGAACCTTGGGCCCAAAAAGTAAAAAAAACAAAAAACTCTAAACTTAACAAATTTAATCATTCAAAGTCCATCATTCACGCCTAGATAGGAAACAAACAGCAAAAAGATGTAATATTCCCTACAAATACAAAAATATGTAAAAAAAAAAAAAAAAAAAACGGCAGACAAGCTCTCCTTCAAAAGTCTTCGACTCTGAATGCTGTGAGATATAAAAGTTGAGCCAAGCTTAATTTTATTCCTTCTCCCTAGTTTCGCATTGAAAAGAAGTAAGATAATTTCGTCTGTTGACGAGCGCCATGCCTACCATTTTCGTGGTAAAAAAGTAAAAATTTTAAACTCAAAATCATAAAAAAAATGCTTGGCCAATGACTTTTTAGAGTTCTCGTAATGAACCAAATTCAATGGGCAAGCATCTTTTTTATGGTTTTGAGTTTAATTTTTTTACTATTTTACCACGAAAATTAATTGGCTTGGCGCTCGTCAACAGGCGAAATGATCTTACTTCTTTTCAATGCGAAACTAGGGAGAAAGAATGTAAAGCTTGGCTCAACTTCTATATCTTAGTCGAAGACTTTTGAAGGAGAGCTGGGCTGCCGTTTTTTTTTTTTTTTTTTTTACGAATTTTTGTATTTGTGGGGGATAAGATGCAAGGTTTTATTTCTGTCAAATTACTTCAAGAAATTCATTGTTAATAAACTTCTAAATAAACTCATATAAATTAATAAATCTTCAATTTATTAAATTTATTGAGGAAAATATAATTTTCCGCTCTAGTAGACAAGAGAGGGCATTCAGTATATGGGGGCATGCCAAAGTATTATACTACTCGTAAGAGCAGGCTAACTGATAACATGTTTGAAACATTGCTGGTATTGGAAAACAAAATGTGATTTGATAAAAATTAAATAAAATTGATTCTCCAAATTAACTGGAGAATTATAATTGGATGAGCGAAGCGAAGACTTCAATTTCACCGACCCCCCAAAAAATTTAGCTCGGTTGTTTTTGTTTGTTTGTTTGTTTTTTTTTGTTTTGTTTTCTTTTGTTTGTTATTCCGTCTGTTTGTTCGCTCTCTACCGGGCAAACGGCATATGCGATCTTGATGAAAATTTGACACGACCTTCGTTTTCTCTGAACTTAGACTTGCCACGTTTTTGGGTACAATCGAAGAAATATTTCTCATGAATATCGTACTTTTATGATTTTTTTCGATTTTTAGCGCGATATTTTCGTGACATTTGGGCCGATTATGACCAAACGGGTGTGGCTACAACGTTCATATTTCACATGGTCATTAAGGTTATAGTGTTGTATTGCTTTTTGAAAGAAAAAGTTGAAAAAGTTAGCCAGAATCCATAGAATAAAGGTTTTCATATGAGTTTTTTGAGGTTTATTATAACAATTAACAAGTAACAATAGAAACTTGTCAACAATCACCTACAATGCATTTAAAAAGCACTTGCAAAGGAAAAGTGGTCCTACGCAAACTAAAAACTTACAAAAAAGCTCATCCATCAACGCAGCGGGACTTGAGCGTTTTCCTAGTAACATAAACATCATATTATCTCTGACGTGAAGGACCCTATATATATTTTCACTCAGACTTTACTTTGGCTATGCCCCCTTTATGAAAATTCCTGCGGGATTGGGGCCTTTCCCGCCCCATTGCCCTTGACTGATGGTTATGTCCAGCCAGCAAAAAGGTGTCCTCCGCCCCCCCCCACCCCCCTCTCATAGGCTAAGAGTAAAGCATAACCTGCCATTTGACGCGCCCTTAAACCATATAAAGAAATCAAACCTCACTGAGGCTGTGATCATACCAAGACCAATGAGAAGCTAATGACTCATTTAGACATTTAGTATGGTTCTTGAAGACAAAATATGTCTTTTTCACACACAGTTTTCAGTTTATACTTTATACTTTATTTTATAGTGATTTATTTTAGGTTTGAATCGTGACGGATATGCTGTAAATGGTAAGTTAATAACATCATAGAAAAATGGTTTTGGTTGTTCGTGTAAAATTTCAGCGCAATCGGTTCAGTGGTTTGATCTGTGCGCGACGAACACAAGGACAGACACACTACAATCGCACACATTAATCAAAGAAATTAATATCCATTTATCAAAGTTATGTTAATTGATAGACTCGCCGCCCATCAAATAACTAAAATATGTATTTTCTTGTGTTTTTAGTGTTTTTGTTTCTTGTTCAGTGAATTTGCTGGTAAACTGCTTATGTAGGAGTTGGAATTTTGTTTGTATTTGAGTTTATTATTGTTTTTTTATGTACTAAAATAGTTATTTACATATCGTATCTGGTTTTGTATTTGTTATAGTATAAATATTTTTTAATGTTCGAGAACACGTGCACATTCTACACCTGGGTTGCGAAACTGGTATTGTTTTTGCCAATGTTCAGTCATCGTATAAATAAATATTGATAACCTTTACCGACAGTAAAAAAAACATCGTTTAGAAGACTAGTGAAAAATCGCACTTTCTTCGATAATCCAAAGAATAACCCGTAGGCCTACGTTAATTAAAAATAATGAGTCGCTCCCACGGGGAAATCGATTATTTGCCCATGATACGGCAAATATAAATATCATGGTATGATAATAATTTGTAAAAGAAAGTAAAGAATAATTTATAGTTTTGACTCTAAAATAACAACATA
This sequence comes from Sweltsa coloradensis, assembly GCA_024449915.1. Taxonomy (NCBI): domain Eukaryota; kingdom Metazoa; phylum Arthropoda; class Insecta; order Plecoptera; family Chloroperlidae; genus Sweltsa; species Sweltsa coloradensis. Next base: position 15,183 of record JAMZAV010004000.1, on the reverse strand, counting down.
CAGAATAGGCCATATGCATTACTTTCATAAACGTACCGACATTAATCTTAATCAAATTGGCAAAATAACCATCTTTCGAAAATTGGTTGGGTTGTCTCAGGGTCACTTTATGGCCCTTCGATTTTCGTTCTATCGCTGACCTAAATCAGAAAGACCCCACCCACATGGCATCAAGATGCTTGTTAGGCGCGCTCGGAGATATAATCTTGCAAGGGTGGGGAATACTCCACTCGGCACAGTGGACAGTGGTCAGTGTCAGTGGTCATTCGTTAGTGAACAGTGGTGTGTGCCCAACCAGTCCAGGAACGAGCCAAGCAGCTAGATCAGCATACACAGCGAGAGAAGTGAGAAAATCGACATTCAAGCTTAGTGCAATGTAAGTACCACCACATAATAATCAAAACAGAAGTGTGTGCATGATTATAAATAATTACTGAATTTATTGTAATGTGTATGAACCCATTTAAGACGAGTCGCTGGACATTGTTGCTAGCGCGGCAAGGGTGCATAGTTTTATTTTTTCCGAGAAATCTATTAATATCATAAATATTTATAATATATTGCGTGTTAGTAGAGAATATTATAAACTTTCAGTCATGATTGTAGTCGCGTTTTAGAATTGTTTTGTCACTATATACTATATATATGATAAAACTAAAATAAATAAATCCGTATTCAAATATAATATTTAGAACGCCATATTAATATGTATTGTAGATTAAGGTCTGAATTTTAATTTAAGAAATTAAAATTTTACCATATATGTAAATTTGATCAGATTATGCGCCCTTGATCCACTTTCATAAATTTCCTCAATATTACGAAAGTGTATTATGGGACCACTCTTTTTGTCCCAAATTATTCGAATATTACGAATTAGGACGAAGAGAAGTTTTTGTCATGCCTTGTATACATATTTACTCAGTGTACTTTGACCCCTTTTTCACAAATTTACTCAATATTAACGAAAGTGAATCGTGTGGCCACTTGTTTTGTTCGAAATTATGCCAATTTTTAGAATTAGGACAAAAAAAGATTTTTAGCACCTTGGGTACATTTTCACTCAATGGACTTTGACTCCATTTTTAAAAGTTTATTCAATATTAACGAAAGTGTATCGTGTGATCACTCGTTTTGTCCCAAATTATCCTAATATTACGAATTAGGACGAAAATAAGATTTTATCATGCCTTGGTACATTTTCACTCAATGGACTTTGATCCCATTTTCACAAATTTACTCAATATTGACGAAAGTGTATCGTGTGACCACTCGTTTTGTTCAAAATGTTGCCAATAATAAGAATAAGGACAAAAATGACAAAAATATGTATACAAGGCATGACAAAAACTTCTCTTCGTCCTAATTCGTAATATTCGAATAATTTGGGACAAAAATAATAATAATACACTAATAATACATTTTTAAAACACTTTTAGTGGAAAAACTATATTTTATTATATTTAAATAACAACGTTTCGGAAATGACTTCAACTTATTCCGTCTTCAGGTTTCTTGTTAAAAACAAAAAATCATATTATCAAAAATTTAAAAAAACAACCAAAAATAAATTGTAAAATAACATTCCAAACGGGGGTTTTTGACAAAAAGACGATAAAACGTAAAAATTTTTAAACTATAACCCTTTGGAAGTGCAAAATGTTAAAAAATTACCTAAACCCCAAATTTTTTTTAGGAAAATTTCCGTAAGTAATTTTATACATTTTTCCATTAAACCAATTTGGTGGATTCCCTTTGGGAATTTTTACCCTTAACCCCCAATGTTTAAAACGCAAATTTTTTTATTTAAACGTGCAATTGGGGGAAATCAATAAAAAAGTTATATTTGTTTTTATACAAAAATTCCAAATGGGAAAATAAAAAATAAACTAAAATAAAAGTTATTATTTCGATTTAGAAAATTTTAATAAGTGAAAAAAACCCGTTTTCCCGCACACCTTTTTTTTCCTTTTTTTTGTTAAAAAATAAAACTGGAAAACAATTAATTTACTTATAAACAGTTTTTCCCATTAAAAAACCTTTTTGATTTACTTTCCAACCTTAGGAAACCTAACAATGGGAAAAAATTTTTGTTTCATACCCAAATTTTGGCAAAGTGGAATAGTAACTTTGGAATAAAAAAAATTTTTTAAAAAATCTTCCCAAAAAATTGACAAGGAATTTTTTGATTAGTTTAAAACCCCCATAAATGTAACACGATTTTTTTATCAATTCCTTTCTAAGGGAAAGTAACAAGGAAAAAAAGTTTTTTTTATAATTTTTTTCTACAAAGTGGTGGAATAAGAAAATTTAGAAAAAAAAAGGGAAAGAGTAAGGAAAAAGAAAAAAAAAAGGGGGAAAAAAACCCCTTTTAATTATAAACATTTCCCCTTTCCAAACAATTTTTTGATTTTTCCCCAAAAGGGGCCAAAATTCAATTTTACAAATTTACAAACCCCCCTTTTCCATATTTTTTAAAAAAATTTTAATTAAAACAAGGGGAAAAAGGCAAAAACATTTAATGCCCAAATATGTAAAAACAATATTTAATAAAATTTATATTTAAAACTAAAAACTTTTTTTTAAATTTTTTATTAAAAAGGGGGGGGAAAAAAAGAAAGGCAAAAAAAAAAAAGAAGAAAAAAAAAAAAAGTAAAATGAAAAGTTTTTGCTTTTCACTAAAAAATTTTTGAATTTTGGGAAAACGAATTAAATTTTTATAAAATTTATCAAAAATTTAATTTAAAAAAAAAACAAACGAAAAAACCTTCAAAAAATTTCCCCCTTTTTTGGTATTGAAAATTTAAAATGATTTTTTCACCTTTTTTCCCCTCTAATTAAAGGGGGAAAACGTTTTTGGCCGTTTTTTAATTTTTTTAAATTTTTGTTTTGAATTTTTAAAATTTTTTAAGTTTTTTTTATAATTTGAAAGGTTTTTAAAATTTCAAAATGAACTTTTTATGTTTAATTTTAAATAGGGAAAAAGGGTTTTAACATTTGTGGGGTTTTATTTTTTCAATAAAAATCGAATTTAGTTTTCACCTTTTTTTGATTTTTGGACTTTTTGGGGTTTACAATCGACAAAACAAGAATGTAAAATTACTTTTTTTAAAACTTTTTAAAAGAAAATTTTGTGTTTTGGGGAAAACCAATTGAAAAGGGGTTTTAAAAAGAAATTAAAGGTTTTAAATTTTAGTTTTAAAATGTATTTTTTTTCCCCGGTTTTTAAATATTTTTCATTGCCGATTCGAAAAAAAAAGTCCGCCTTTTAATCAAAAGAAAGGGTGGGCCTTTTGCCAAATTTAAATTTTTTCAAAATTTAGGAAAAGTTTTATTACTTTTAATGTAAAATTCATTTGGGTTTAATATTAAAAAATTATTCGAAATAAAAAAGTCCTATAAAAAAGAGGGGGGGGGGTTGAGAATTCCTTAAATTAAAAGTTTTTTTGTACCCATTTTGTTTTAATTTTAATTATTTTTCAAAAAATGTAAATTTTTTGATTAAACTTTTAGTTTTTTTTCCTTTTTTTTTTAAAAATTTTTTAATTCTTCCTTTTTCCTATTTTAGGAAAAACAAAAACACCGTTTTTCCTTTTTGAAAAAACAAAATGTTTTTTTCCCATTCATTTTTTTTTTGGGGTGGAACACAAAATTCCCTAACCGGAAAAAAAAACTTTTTTTTTCATTTTCTTTTTTGATTTTCGGGGGGTTGTTCCTTTTCGGAAATCACTTGGTGTTTTCGGGGCCTTGTTTTCTTTTTTTTTTGGCGGCACCCTAAAAATTTTTTTCATAAAAATCGCAATTTAGGGTTTTTTTCTTTTTTCTTGTTTTTACTGTTTTTTTTTTTTTTTTTTTTTAACACGATTCCCGCTAAACCGATACCCAATTGGGTGAATTTTCTGGACCCTTTGAAACTTTGAACTTAGTCTCCCCAGTTTTTTAGCGCAATCTAAAATTTCTCTTGAATATGAAATTTTACGTTTTTTTTGTTTAAAAAAAAATTCTTGATTTTAAAAACACCTTCATGCTTCCCGATTGTTGTTTTTTCACGAACAACAGAAAATTTGATAAAAAATGGCACTCAATGCCCCAAATTACGCTCTTTCCAAACAACGCGCCTGAAAAGGTTGCGAAGCTTCCTAGTGATAATCTAATAAATGTCTGTAAATCAATTTCATCGTTTTTTTTTTAGAGAAAGTGAGTGATTACGAATGGTGCATTCTTTTTTAAAATTCAATTAGAAGAAAAGACAGATTTTTAAATTTTGTCTTTTTTTCCTGTATTTTTGCGTTGATGCTCAAAAGGATTTTTTTGCCCTGGGGGTTATACAACCTAAAATGCGTTCCTAAAAACAAAGAATAAAAAAATTTATCCTACTTTCGGTGTGTATAAAAAATATATATTCAAAATATTATACCCCTCGCCCTGTATGGATGGACAAATAAAAAAGAATGAAGCTCCTTTTCATCATAAATCTGCCAAGGAAACTAAATATTATCCCCCCTTATACGGAATTCTTTAAAAGGGGGTAAAAACCCCAAAATTTTTTTTTACCAGTGATCTATAGCACAATACTACCTTAAAAGACCTTTTTAAAAAAATTATATCTTGTAACTGTGTTTTAACCAATTTTTTTATTTTTTTATGACCAAAAATTTGGGCAAAAAATTGGTTTTTTGGAAAATTTTCTAATGGGGCTTTAACCTGTTTCTTTTTTGGTCCACATGATACTAGAGCATATTTCCCAAATCTAAAATCCCCTTTTTAACCTGTTTTAAAACTGGGCAAAAAAAAACCTCAAACACGAAAAAATAGTCCAAAATTCACACCCCCATCCTGGTAATCCATATGTTACCGAATACTTGCCCCAAATTAAAAAACAAATATAGAGAATTTACAAAAAAAGGCATGTCGGTACGTAAATAATGGTAAATTTTTTTTTTGGATCAAATCCTCCGGGTCACGGGGCATAAAGATCGTCCCCGTTTTTTTTTAAGGGGAGATTTTTGCCGATGGGCCCAGCTCGAAAAATGTATTTTTCAATTTTTTGGGAGGTCACGGTGGCCCCAAAAATTTTTCTTTAATAGCTAAATTCTTTACTTGTTAGCCAAATGAAATATATTTTTGTTTTTACGGTTAAAACCCCTTTAAGTAAAAATCACATATTTTGTAACGTTGAAATTTTTGTTTTTCATCTTTGGGGTAAAATTCCCTTTTCAAATAATAGGGCTCACCCAAAAATTTAAACACAATTTGCAAACGGGGGTTTACAGGGAAAACATTTTTGGGAAAACCGGATAATCGGAATAAATTACTTACAAATAAATATTAAAAATTTGTTTTCCCTTCAAAGTTCTTCCAGGGAAAAATTTTTTTAAATTTTTCGAAAAAAACCCTTATTTGGGATTTCGGCTATACAGTCAATGCGCCCAGTAGTGTGTCAGCCAATCACGGTCGGTCTGCGTCTGAGCGGGGCGGGATCAATTAAATTTTGTCTACATACGGTAAAAACAAAAAACTTCATGGGGTACAAAATGTATTTGTACCATCGAAAAAAATCTTTCCATTTATTTTTATTTCAAAAAATCATTTTCTTGAAGTATGGGGGGAATACACAGGGGGTTTTGAAACACTGATATGTAATTCATTAAAAAATTTCCCCCCTATACCTAGGGTGCACACTTTTGGGTGCAAAGTGCACTTCGTTTGGCCGTTGTGCACTCTTTTAAATTGTTTGTGATCATCAAAAATTCCTTGGCGGGGGGGGGGGGGGGGGGGGGGGGGGGGGGGGGGGGTCCTTCACGGGAAAATTTTACAGTGAGGAGTTTCATCCCCTAGAACTCGTTAGTTTCAAAGTTCCAGTTAGACGATCACCCAGCAATTTTACTAAAACCCAAACATGACAAAAACCTGTGTTGGGCTGTCAAAATTTATAAAACTAATATTATTATATTGCGGGGGGAAAAAAAAAAGAAAAAAAAAATATATTTTTATGATGGAGGGGGCAAGGGCTACAAAACAACTATTTAAAACTTTGTTTTTCACTTTAAAAGTTTGGAGAATTTCTAAACCCCAAAAATTTGTCTCTGACTAAATTGTAAATTTCGTTTGTATCTTCAAAGCCACAATGGTGAGTTTTTTTTCTTGAAATGGATCCCCATCATCGCAGAATGTGGCATTTTGGAGTTTTCAAGAATCTGCTAGCTGTTTTAACTCTACTGCAAGACCTGATTTCACACAAAAGGTTTTTCGGCACTAGATGGATGAGCGTAATTGGGGCATTTAGCTGCCTTGTTATGCGATTTTTTGTTGTTCTGTTTTAAAAAATTTATTAGGTCTGATAAGCCTGTAGGTGTTAAAAATCAAAGTTTTTTTTTTTTTCGAAAATAAATCGTAAAAATTGCGATTTTTTTGAGAAATAAACTTTCGATTTCACTAAAAAAAAAAGTGGCATTCTAATCCAGAGATTTTGAAGGGTCCAAAAATTTTCTCGAATTGGAGTACGGTTTGCGGGAAACTTTTCAACAAACACAAAACATACAAACAGAAAAAAAAAAAAAATCGAAAAAATCGTAAAATTTAGATTTTCATGAGAAAAAATTTTTTTGATTGCGCTCGAAACGTGGCAGTTCAAGTCCAAGTTTTGAAGGGGTCCACAAAATTTCACGCAATTGGAGATCGGTTGCCGGAATCGTGCTAACAGACCACAAAAAAACACAAAAAAAAAAAAATTCCGGGTTTTTTTTCCGTTAGGAAAAGGTCTTCGCTTCGCTCCTAGCTCACCAATTAATTATTATATTTCATTTATATTTTTTTTAGTGTTTTTTTTTTAAAAAACAATATTTTTAACGTTTAAAAATTTAATTTCAATTAACAGTTTTAAAAATTTTTCCCCCGCAATAAAAAAATAATTTTTTAATAACTGACGGAATGCACAAAAAAAAAATGTCGGGTAAAAAAATTTTTTACGTTCATATTGGGCTTTGGGTAGAATTTTTTGCCAAAGGTTTTTATATAGTCTCAATCAATTTTTTAAATTTTCATTTCTTTTTAATTTATTCAAACTTAGTCAAATTTTACGCCTTAATTTTTCCCCGATTTTTTGGGATGCAATTTTTTTTTTTTAACCGAAGAAAAAAAAATTTTCTTGCAGTTTTTTCAAGAAAAAAATTATTTCCTCTTTCCCCACCCCATTTTTATACTCAATGTACTTGTTTTTTGCCCTGTAAAAGTTCATAAATACCCCTGCAACTTAATAGAAAGTTGTACAGGATTGACAGGGGGTAAATTTCATGAGGAGTACGGTTTTAATCAAAAATTTCAAAAGTACTTCTCAGAAAAAGTAGCAAAATAAAAGAAGACATCACCTTCATCTTCTATACACGAAGGCATGATTCAAACGAAAAAAAACATATTCCTGGACCAGGTTTTATTGAAAAAATGTTATAGAGATCCTATTTAGCAGTAAAAGTTTGCCTTTTCCCGTTTAAGCCAAATTTTACTTGCTCTGTCGCCCCAAAGTATAATAATTCTGCTGTGTCCACCTTTCTTAACAAATAAAACCTTTGTCATCTAACTAATCCCTGTCAATGCCCATTCGCCCCAAAACCCAAAAATCTGCGGATTTTGGGCACAAAAGTCAAGACATATTAAACCATCAGGTTAGGATGTTTTTTTGACTACTGTGGCTTTCTAATTTAGTGAAGAAGCAGCTAATTTTTTAAAAAAGTTTTTTTTTTTTTATATTTTTTTTACCCAAAGGGTTTTTACAGTCCGATGTTGATTTTGTGGGGTGGGGTGAATAGTTTTTCCTATTCTCACGGGCTGAAAGTCATTGAAAAGCCGAGGGAAAGGGCCCGGGGTTCGAATCCCGCACAGGGAAGTTTCACAGAAAATTTCTTTTATGATTTCTTCGGTCGTTTGGCAAACCAAGGATGTCATTGTTCGCTCGTCGTGGTTTTGGAAACCTACAGATTGGCTTAGGTTTTTCTTTAAAATTTTTTGTCCCCCCCTGTAAATCAGTTCTGTGGGGTGAGTTTTGGGATAGACTTATTAACAAAATTTTTTTATTTAAGTCCTCTTAAAACCCACTTTTGGAAATCCTTTACAGTTATCCAAGTTCAAAATACCTGGGGAACCATGAAGATGGCATGCTTGCCCCCGGGGAGGTTTTTTCCCCGAGTAATTAAATTTTAAGTACTTGTATAGTCAATACTCGGTAGCCCACACAACAAAATTTTGGAATGAAAATCAATACATTACGTCAATTTTGTAGACTATTTAATGGAGGGGGAACCAAAACTCGATATTGCACTTTTTAAACGCACGAAAAGACAAAGTAGTTTTTTCACGTCGCGTCTTGTAAAATTACACTTTTTTCAATATAAAAAATATTTAAACACAATCTGAACACGAAAGCAACTGTAAAATGTTTCACTGCCAATTAACTTTTAGTTTCAGTTCAGTTTAAAACCCAAATTAAACTACAAAAAATTAATATAAATTTTTCAAAAAATAAAAAAAAATTGTTTTGTAATAGGGAATTTGCATAACATTATTTTTTGGTTCTACTGGGTTAAGGCCACCCTTTCCTTTAAACAAAAAAATCTTTCTTTTCTTGATTTTGAGGGGAAAATTTTTTATTATAAAATAAGGGTGAAAATTTTCCCTTTTATTTTTGGGGGGAAAAAACGGGTCATAGTCACCAGCCTTCATGATACCATCACCAATCACGTAACGATATATCAATTTACCGCTTTTGGGATTTTCTTTATGTGGAAACATATTTTTCTCATTTGTTTTTAATATGCTTAATATTTATTTTATTCATGTAGAATACAAAACGTAAAAAATTTTTAAACCCCATTTTACTTGATAATAATAAGTAAAAAACAAAACTGTTAAAAACTTGGAAAAGGACATCAATTGTTTTGTTTTTGTTTAGCCATTTTGATGAACCAAAAACTTTGTAAAAAGGGGGGAATTTCGTTTTTATCTGGCGGGCCGTGTTCGCATGAAGGCGGGGACTAGGAGCCGTTTTTAAAATAAAGTACGGGAAATTTAAAAGGTCAAATTTTTACCCCCAAAAGATATTGAACGATTAAATTTAAAAACCTTAAAAATCGTTCATATATTTTTCGCAAATATCATATATTGCAGATATATTACCCATACTGGAACTAGCAAAATTTTCCCCTTGGGAAAATTTAAAATTATGCAACCCCATACGAAATTAAATACATTGTAAAAATAAAATCATCCTTGAAAAAAAAAATATGAATATCATTAATTAATTTTTTTTTGAAATTATTCATGGTCATAGCCAAACCTTTTTTTAAATTGGAAAATCGTTGTTTCTTAAAAAATTTTTTGTGTCAGCATTACTCATAAAAAAGTTTTTCACGTGAAAAACCCGAAACAATATTAAAGCCTCTCTTTATGTGGGGATAAAAAATCTTTTCTGTTTTTATTAGCCTAATTGACAAATTTAAATCATCATTTTACTTGATAACCTGTACGAAAAATTTCCTTCCTCCTCTTCCCTAATGATTCTTCTTTTCCTAAAAACCCGCCTCTCGCTTTTTTTTTGGTTTAAAAAGTTTTTAACCTGTAGTGTATGTCTAATTATCAAAAAATTAATGGTTAATTAACGGTAACAGATATTTTACAGGGTGCTTTTTGTGTTCAGTTTTTTTAAAAATTTAAATAATGTTATTTAACAAGCAAATGTATTAACATTGCAATTTTTAACATTTAAATAACATATTTATATATTTTTATTTTGGGGAAAAAAAATTTCTATTAACACTAACATGAAAATTTTTTATCACTTTAAAATTTCGCGGGTAATTACTAATTAATTTTTATTTGACATTGAGCGAGCGAACGTATTTACAAATTTTAAATTTAAAATACGCTTATTTGTGACTGTGCATTTGTTGAGTTTTAAAAAAAACCGCCGAATCGCCCCCTAAAAAGAACAACATGGCCCCGGTACTCGAAACAGTTACTTTTTCCCGGAAGTTACCCCATTAAGTCCTTATGAAATAATATTTCTCAAAAATGGAACAACATATCTCGAAAAAAGTTAAATTTGGGTTTTCCACCCCGTAACCCTTTTTTTTATTACCTAACACTTCTGCCCGAAAATCGTAACCCCATAGAGTTCAACACTTGAAATATTTAAGTTGTTCCACTTTCTTACGTTTTAAAATAATAAAACTTTACTTCGGAAAAAGATATAACAAAATTTATGTTTTCCACTTTTGCCATTCTACAATACTGTGCCACATTATGTCGGTCAATTCGAAAGTAAAAAATACCTGAAATTATACGGTTCCACTCGTTGACGATTCCCATCTTACCACAAGCTGGTAGTGTAAACACAAATTATACGTTGTTGATCGTTGACGTATTCCGATCATTACGCCACAGGTTGGAATAGTGTATAACCAAAATTTTACGTTGTTCCACCTTTTCCGGAGGGGTAATGCTGTCAAAAAATGGATCAACGTATAATTTCCATTTTTGTTATTCCCATTTGTCATTTTCCCCCCCCTATCCCCCCAAGAATGGAATAACATATAATGGAATAATGTTAAAAAGTGTCTGGGAAGACATATACATTTTTTTTTTTTTTTTTTATTTACGTTTTAAAATAAGCGCAGAAATGGAATAACTTATTAATTTTTTTCCATTTTATTTTTTTCCCATCTTTGGGCAAATTTTTGAAAAAGGGGAACAACTGGAATAAGGTAAATCTATTTTAATGACTTCTCAATTGCGATGTATAAAAATTTTATTTGCAGTTTTTATTCAAAACGTTATACGGGATTCCAAAGTGGACATCCAGCCCGGATTTGGATTAATTGGAACAATGTATAACTAACATCTCAAATTTTAAAGTTTTCTGAAATACATATAGGTTTTGGAAAGGGGTACGTTTTTGGAAAGGCATTTTGCCGTTTTTCTCGTCAAAAACGAGATTATACCTTATTCCATTATACGGTATTCCACTCCCCCGACAAAACAAGGTAATACAAATAAAAAGGCTATTCTTAGTGTTTACTAAAGGAATCCACATTGGGGGAAAAAAGGTACTCGGCTGGCTTATACATGTGTCTTTTAATGTTATCAAAGCTGCTTCTTTCAATTTCCTTTTTTTCCAACATGGCTCTTTAAGTAAACGCCTAGATTGTAGAAAGTCGAATTTATGAACCTTGTCCCATGCATGTTCTACTAGTTTCGATGACATTAGATAACAACCATCTGACTTCTCAATGTTTTTTCTATGCTCATTAACTCGAACATGCATAGGACGTCCGGTTTCTCCTATGTATACAGCATCACAGTTTCCACAAGGAATCTCATAAACACAACCCTTGCTCATTTGGACTTCATTTACAGGTTTCGTTATTGCAAATTTTTTAAATTATAGTTTAGACCTTAATCTACAATACACATTAATATGGCGTTCTTAATATTATATTTGAATACGGATTCATTTGTTGAGCGAGCGTAGCGAGCGTCTCCACTTGACTCTTATGGCTCGAATGTCTGTTTTTTTTTGTTTTTTTTTTTGTTTTTTTTTTTGTTTTTTTTTTTTTTTTTGTTACTGCTTCGATACAGGTCGCACCGTTTCTCTGATCGACCTGAAATTTTTTACACATGTACATACCACCTAGGCGGGTTGCTGTATAGTTTTTGAACAAAATCCGATCGTTGATTATAAAAAATAAAAAAAAAAATAAAAAAATAAAAAAATAAAAATGTTCCGATCGTTATGAAATTTTGCAGGGTCAATAAGTACAACATTCTCTCATATTTTCCAAATTTTCAGCTAAATCGGTTAAGACCTTAAAGACTTATTGGTAATCATAATTCGAAAAATGATGTTAAAAAATGAAGGAGGCAGTGAAGATACAAAGATACACTTTAGAAGGCATGACGTGAATTAGTACAATGCAAAGATGTTGGAATAGTATAAAGTGTACAATGTCAATATTCAGTTAGGCCTACAGTTTGTGGTGGGCCTTATGGGAATGTCGTACTCGGGTCATGTTGCACGTACCGGTGCTCGCTCAACAACGCGTCCAACTGAGCGTTTTCCTAGTTTTAGTTTTATCAACACCTTTTAGTACACCCCCTCTTTCTCCTATAAGCATGCAACTTTTTTGAGGGCACCTCGAGCCATTTTTTAAAGAACATTCTTCTGAATGTTTTAGACAAAATTCACGGTCCTATCACTTAACCCGTGACTGGTAGGCTAATCCTCCCAGCACAGTGAGTAAATTTGTGAATAAAAGTCAAAGGGTGCAAAATCTGGTTAGATATACATATGGTAATATATATATTTTTTTTTATTAAATTTTGGACTTTTATATACGATATGTATTAATTTTGTAATCTTAAGATCAAATTTAATTTGATATTTAAATATTTGAATTTTAGAAAAATGCCATTCCCCCCCCCCCCCCCACCTCCCTTCCACCCCCTTAACCGAACGGATTTTGTAATGGCACGTACCTCGAGTCAATTTTCTTAGAATATTGTTCTAAGTATACAATCCAAAATTCACGGCTCTACCACAAAACCCCAAATTGTTATGCTAATCCGCCTAGCTATAACTAGTTTGCCTGATTAAACTTATTTTTGAGTTAAGCTACGGTGGCTACATGAACAAACTTGTGGAGTCCAACTAGCACTTCATGAAAGTTAGGTTTTACTTTCTTTCAAAATAATAATTAAAATTTTTGTGGGAAACCTTATGCCCCTCTTCAGGTGTCTAAGTAGGTATATTCGAATTAGGATTGTTATGAAAGGATGTCCGAGGGCTGTTTAAGAAACCTCAATCCCTTGCATTCGCATTAACGAATGATGAATACCTCGGAATTTACGTGTAAATATGGCAGTGAATGTAATACCAATGGATAGCCCCGTCTGGGCCCGGGAAAGAAATTGGCCTTGGGCATGGCTCTGCTGACGAGAAAAGCGGCAAAGTCCATCTCGCCAAAATCAGCTAGTAAGTGGGTGGGTGGGGGAGGGGGGAGGGAATTACTCTACTCCCCTAAAATAGAGGCGAGCTGTGGCCGGCGACGTGAGATGGTTTCCTCTTTCTCTCCCCTTGCTCGTTCTGACCAGCGCGGTTGTGTCCTCCCCACATCTCCTAGGCCTAGAGCGGAGCGTACAAACTTAACGGTTGACGCGCCCTTAAACCAAATAAACTTTTAAAAAATACCAACGGTTTTACGACAACTGGTTTACAATAAATGATTTAACAGTTTGTTTGGAAAATCTTCTTAGGGGAGATGAGCATCTTATCTGGTTTCACTGGATATAAGGGGTGTTAAGCGCGTTGAAGGGGGGCTTGGGGGGGAGTTGCCATTTTATCAACGAATGGCTATGACAGCTAATGGTTTTAAACTATTACTATTATAACATGACGCATTGAGAGAAAATTGCTCATTATACGTTTCATTAATTACTTTCTGTGCATTATTTTTGTAATCATTAACTGTATAGACTGTCACAGTTTAAATCAGTATTAATTGGATAAGAAACGCTTAAAAGTCCATAAAAATTTAATGAAAGATGCCCTTAATACAGCAGCAAAAATTTGTTTTTTAAATTTTTTGGGCGGGAAAAATCACCTCATTATCGGCCATTATATTTCGATTTTTGGACAATTATAGTGTAGCCTAGAGCATCTAGGGCAACATCTAGAGCAAAATTAAATTGTGTGCATCAATTTTTTTGTTGTTTCAAAAAATCCTTAGTTTCCACCTTACCATATGGATAAAATATTGATTACTGAAAATATGACGGTGTTGGTGCACAAATTGTTTCATCTGCCAGTACAAAACAAAAACAAACAAACAAACAAGCAATGGTTTTAACAAAGAACTTGGCGCAAAGATGCGCCATTTTTGTCGAAGCTCTTTGGCATTTGGATGTGACGTCATTCACGTAAAACCTTGATAGAAACGGGAACCGGAAATAATCTCTCAATTGACTCTCAACATAGTAGCGCAACTGACTCGAGTAGGTATCATCTCATTGGTCGGTTGTAAGTGACGTTTCAAGCTCTGATTGGCTCGTCGTAAGAATTTGTGGTTTAGTCGTAAGAAAGATGAAAATTTTCATCTTTCTTACGACTGTGACTAAGACTAAACCATACGACGAGTTTCCATACTCTACCATTGCTTGTGACTAGGACTACGACTACGACTACGACTACGACTACGACTTTATGTGAACTGGGCATTACGTTTATTCGAAATACATTTTTCCTTATGCTTAAAGGGGTATTTAACCGCTAAACTAAAAAAATATATTTCATTCAGGTACTAGTAATGAATTTAGCAATCAACAGAAAAATTTGGGGCCACCATGGACCTCCCAAAAAAATTGTCAAACATGACATTTTTTCGAGCTAGGTCCAATCGGCAAAAATCTCCCATAAGAAATAACATGGGGACGATCTTATGCCCCGTACGTAACCTTGGAGGATTTTGATCCAAAAAAATATGGACATATTGGACGTACTCTTCAGCCTTTTCTGTAAATTCCCTATATTTTGTTTTGTAATTTGGGCAAGTAGTTCGGTCAAAATATGTTGATTACCAAATTGGGGTGTGATTTTTGGAATGCATATTTTCGCGTGTTTGAGGGTATATTTGGGCACAGTTTCAAGACACGATGTTATAAAGAGGCATTTTAGATTGGTATGCTCTAGTATCTATGTGAACCAAAAAAGAAGCAGGTAAAGCCGATTTAAGAAATTTCCCAAAACACTAATTTCGTAAATTTCTGGATCCAAAAATTGAAAAATTCGTTTTAAATCACGGTTACAAGATATAATTTTTTAAACGGTCATTTAAGTGTAGTATTGTGCTATAGATCACGTGGTAAAAAATAATTTTTTGGGTTTTTAGCCCCTTTAAGAAAGTAAAGAGGTAATTGGTGTTTTGAAACAACATTAAAAAATCGAAGCTTGAGATTTAATTTTGCTCTAGATGTGGAGTATTGTCCAAAAATCGAAATATAATGGCCGATGGTGAGCTTATGTCCCACCCGCAAAAAAATTTAAAAAAATGTTTTGCTTATTTTAAAGGCCTCTTTCATCAGCTACTTTTAAAAATGTTTCTTCGACTTAAAGATTATCGACCAGAGGGCGTTTTTTTT